>DWDT01005633.1:0-10281 GCA_018245595.1 Microceris scylla
TATTAAAACTGTATTTAAAGAATACGCAAAGTATGAAATAATATGTTTAACAATATCTATGAAAAATAACTTAAATGTCACTTAGCATAAATGCTTTCCAAAAATGTCAACAGCTTTACAAAATCATAGTCATATATTCTTTTACATCAACGTGTTCAAATATACAATTCCATTTGAAGGTTCCCAATTAACCTCTCCACACTCGTTTCCTTCGGTTACAGCCGTTAAAAAGGCCATTATATTCATCCGTCAATTAGTATACTAATTTTAAACACAATACAATCTCCTATCTGACATTTTTGATGTTATTTATAATGTAAAAATATAATTTATAATTTAGGACACTTGCAACACCATTTATGTTGCGCTTTTAACAATGAGACAATAGTAATTAAAAAGTTATAACAACAAACGAACGTGTTGTAAATATTTAAATTTAAAGTTGGAACATGTATTAATATATCTTTTGTCGTTCCACTGTTGGACACAAATTTGTTCTCGGAATGAGAAGGGTTAATGGCATAGACTGTTACGCTGGAAAAATACCCGTTGCTAGACAGTTGGAACACCAGAGGTACAAACAACCCGTACGTATTGTAACATTACTTTTAAATCTATGACAAATTGGATGACGTTAAACGTAATATCAAACCTGTGATCCCCGAATGGATAGGCAGACAAGTGTAGTACACTCTCACGTTTCACCAATTACGTTTAAGTCCTAGGAAATAGGTCGTGAGCCTATTGCCATAAACCGGGCACAAAACCAAACTCTAAGTCACTACTAGAATTTTTTAAATTAGAAAATTACCTGTCACTTATTAAATCACCCGTCCTGTGATTTGAACCCAAGACCTCCCGATCGGGTGTCGCGCTTGCAACCACTCAACCAACGAAACATTCAGTTGGATAATGTTTAGTTAAAATAATTACAATCAAATTTATTTTAAGCTCAGTTACAACGATAATATTTAGAGATCATTTATTAGCTGCAGTTGGGCTTGGTGTGCCGTGGGAACGAGAGATGAACAGCCCTCAACATTCTAGATATAGTCTTGACCATGATAACAAATGAAAACCACAGCTTTGAGCGTATAAATAAATAAATAAAAAATCTAAAAAAATATTTACGGAGATATATCATGTATTATTCGCTATTTAAACATGTTTACATTATTTATCAACTTCATTATTTTACATACACACTTATCAGCAAGCCTAAGAATATTTAATTCATAATTCCGTTATACTCGTAAAGCGAATATTCGCACTAATTTGTTAATACGCTTATCGTAAAATAAACATGTGTAACAAGTAACGGGTAACAAATGATAGGTAACAATTAACCCATAACCGGTAACAATTAACCGATAACTACAAGTAATAAGTAGGTAACACGTAACAGATAACAGTAACAGACCATATTAAAGTTCGATTAAAGTTCGTATAGGACGAAATGTCGTTCATGTCGTTCGTCGTACAGGACGAACTCGCACACGGCAATCTGATCCTTAAATAGGCAGAGCATGATCCAGATGGGTAATAAAATACTTTATAATATTCTAAATACGTTAATATGTACATAATATTACAGACAAGCACAAAACAAGTAAAAACGTAAACGTAACATTACGCCTGTAATCCCCGAAGTTGTAGGTAGAGGAGTGTAGTATTAAAACAAGTACTCGTATTAATTATTCATAGATTTGTCCAGGTTGAGAATTGTTCAGTAACTTCCGGTACACCAGGAAATAGCCATTACCGGCCACTCCGTTCACAGGCCAAATACAATATAGACTAGCCTAACTATAATATATTACCTTTAAAGCAAGGCTGAATATGCATTTCCCCTTCATTCGTGCTTCATCTTAGAACGCATCTGCGCTTACCATCAAGCGGGACCGCGGTCGTACCTAGACTAATACGGTCAGTTAAACTCATGTTTTAATATATGATGCGAGCCATCTACGCTCAACAGTAAAACGTATGATATGACAAATATAGTTTTTTTTGTTTTCGTTGCCTACACTCTAGACTCAAACGCTGGTTTGTGGCCGTGCCCAGCTGACCCAGCTCTTACAGTATTTAAAGCGCACAGAGCAGCCATCGTAGCAGTAATTGTATGAAATTCTACACTTTTCAAAATTTACTATGGTAATATCTGTGTATTGCCTTAAAAAAAATGCATACTTATGTCATCTTTTATGACAATGACACTTATCGTAACTCTCTTTCACACCACTCAAGGTTTAGTTTAAGTAATAAATTATAGAGTCGGGCTTTCTGCTAAGTACATTCATGCAATGTCGATTACATTTGTAAGATAACGTGAAACGAAACGCAAGGTCAAACCGTAATGCATCTCGATTATTAAAATGTGTTGAAATACCATTTCTGATGCTTTTTCAGTGCATAAAACAGCCACACAATATTTCGACAAGCATCAAAATGGTTCTAGATTTTTGGGTTAATTTGCAATGCTTTACAATAGGTCTGAAAACAGAAAGGGAATTTCAAAAGCCTGTACAAAGAATACAAAATATTGTTGCCGGACTTAAATTTTTAAAATTTATCTTTCTGTGTATTAAACTGACAGTGAACAATACTTTATATAAAAAATAATAATAATCTGTTGTAAAACTCACATAAAGACAGTTATAAAATAAATTATTGTCAGAAATGGGATTTAATACAATGAATAAATTAGATATGTAAATCCGCATAACACTATTTTGTCATTTAATTACATGCGGAAAAAGTAAAATTATATGTTTTTCACATATATTATTATAATGCCGTGTTTTCAAGTCAAAATAATTTAATGAAAACCGAAAAGTAAGTCATAATAGGACTTTTAATATATACTCGTATTGATCCAATTGTGTGAGTGCAGTTAGTATTTGTCTGAGATAATCGCCTCTATATAGAACACAGGTAGATACAACCACACCTTAAGATTCAAAGTGCCATACCACAAATCGTCATAACTCTATCAGTTTCGCCATGGAAGTGGGTGTAGCGGTGGTATTGTCCTTAGACAATAAAACAATTCAAAAATACTTTATTGCGCACCACGTAAATTAAAAACAAAAAAAAAGATAGCATAGGTAACAATGGACGGTCTTAACGCTATGTGCGATCTCTTCCAGGCAAGCAACATTTAGAACGAAATTAAAACAAAAATCAACAAATGGGCTATGGCGTACAACAATTGTTTGGTACATACGAGTAACATACGCAAAACACATATTTAAGAGCCATATAAATTTGATTACATGTTACATGTTATATACAGCGGTATTACAGTGCGGAAGGAGGAGTAAAGAAGGGAAGGGAACCAGTTAAAGCGACATGTAGTACGATTTAACTAGTATTTTGAAAGAATCGAGGGACTGGGCTCGTCTTATTGGTAAAGATAGGGAGTTCCAAAGAGAAACGGATAGGACGGAAAAGGATTATTACTTATTCAAACCGTATACATTTATTGTTCTACCACCTTCTAAAGTAGCGGTTAGTTTGTTCCGCAGATCCATGCTTACTTTTTTGTCTTACGCTTAATAATTACCCTAATTCGTAACAAAGGGCTAACTTAATACCATTTGATATTAAGTCCGAACTTTGCTACAGACAATAAAGGATAAATGAATAAATTAATTAATAATTCAATCAAAGTTCTAAGCATTTTAAAATGAATAAATGTCCTTGAAAATTCTAATCCAACTTTTTTAAATAGTTGTTAAACATGTGATAAGGTTGCTCAGTGGAAATTTGCAAAAAATTATAGAACATTTCGGTTTTATTAAGGTCTTTTTTGTCAATAGCGCATGCCATTTGCAATACGTTAACGTTCCCAAGTGTTACATTAAGGTTTTTTACAGTAAAGCATTGAAACAAAAATGTTTTTTGGTTTACTGAACATCCACAATACTTCAATTTCATAAAAAATAATACGCAGAAAAAAATCAAGGACAAAGTAATACTTAGCAATTCAAATTACTTTGTCGAAATGTGCATACTTACAATTAGTGTACATAAGAAAACAAAGTGAATAGACAAATGCGTTGCATTCTTAAATGTGGTCACTTCGGTACGCCGGATTAGTATCGTTTCGAGGATGAGATCCTAAATATTCCATCATCATCAACCCACTTCAATAAAATATGTAATTCCAGAGCTAAATATAGGTCTCCCTTCAGAATAAGCGGATAAGATAGACAAATCAAAAGTGCCCCTGGCAAGCACCATTAGCGTGTGCTGTTGTACCCGATATTGAGAATACTTTTTTATTTTGGTGATATCTACATTGTTTTATTCCGAGTTATAATACACAGTTAAGCACAAGGTCTTCTATGTCAATGCCACAGCGGCTTAACACATCCGTAACCGGAACGGTTTAACTAACATTACTATTAATGGTGCAACTTTGTGCTGGCGTCGAACGTAACAGCAAGACAGCGGAAAGCTGGCGACATAAATTTAACATCTATTAAATAAAATTAAAATAAAAAATAAAAAAATTAAATTAAAACTTCAACTTGTCTATCACTTCATTTTATATATCGTCATTCTTAATGTATATGTCGGATACATGTGTGTCGGATCGTCGGTATTATTAGCACCAACGTTAGACATAATGTGGGCTAGTAACGTGGGTAATTGAATAAGAGAAACAGCGAATATACTATAATTACATTGTATAAACGTCTTCCAAATGAGCCTGCCTAGAAAACACTAGAAACTGGGCGAACGAAACGAGTAATAGTATCTCGCGTGGAAGATCCGCTCTCTTCGAAGGCAGGTTAGAAAGTGCCTCTGCAATCTGCATCTCCCCTCCCCACTATACTCTGTTGTAGCATGAAGTTAGCCATGTATCGACATTACGATAGTGCTGCTATCTATCGTGTTGCGTATCGTTTAACATCCGTACTAATGGCCGTTTTCAACAATCATCTAACGTCCGTACTATTGACCATGTTCGATACGTTTGGTGTCCATATTAATGACCGTCTAAGTTTCCGACATATACATATACGGTATAGTATAAATAACCCTTCAAACTCAATGATACATAAATTTTGACAATGATTTTTGGTTCATAACGGTATGATCGTATGAAAAGTTATATGTATGTAAACTGGAAATTGCATTTGCAGATTATAGATTATATTAAAGTAAATTGAACATTACATACGTGCGGAAAGTCACTTTTTTATGTGCGACTGCGTGTACAGATAGAAAGCCTTATTAATAAAGATGCAAAAAGTCAACTAGTGATAAAACATGTTGGTAAGCACTGAATTCTTCCTGATCAGAAACACCTAAGGAACTGTCGATGTCAACTTTGAAAGAGCTTTTTCGCATTTTTTGAAGAATCTCACATAAGAAAATCTCTGAGTATACCTCTGAAGGAAGCTCAGCTCACAAACAAATATAGCTTTCGTTATCTAACGAAATGTATATAATATTAATAACTTAAACTCTTGTCAGTGGATATTGATGGATTGGTGGATACCAATAAAATTAGTGTCCATTAATTGGTACTAATAAATTAGTAGAACAAGGCCATAGTTCGATGAAATGTGGAATACGGGTCTCCTCTCATATTGAGAGGGTTAAGGCCATAGTCTGACACGCTGGCCAAGTGCGGGTTGGCAGACCCCAAAACATTATAGCCCATCAGATCCCATATATTATGGTCAAGCCACTTGACCTACTTGAGTAGTTGGGAAATTATAGAGAAAATGAATGAAGTATGTAACATAGTGAGTAATTGGATCTTGAGTGAGTAAGCGAGCAATTCTTGAATGTAATACTCTAATGTCTTATTATAAAGTAATAACACAAGTTGGATATGCAGGCGATTCAAAAGCGGTCCATCATCTTCCGGGTCCAATCCCGAAGCCTGAACTTGGCAGCGCCGGCGACCAGGGCAACACATCTGACAACGTCACCATACACGTATGTTAGTACGTCATACAAACATTACAACACCCCATACACATACAGACACACACACACACAAATTACACTTATCTATGGAATTGGATTGGTTTGTTTCTTAAAAAGCTCGATAAAATATGTGTTAAGAGACTCAAACATGCAGAAAATATTTAAAACACAATATTATATTTTATTCCACATGCCTATCTACTTAAATTATATACAAACCAATGTTAATTATAAGGAATTAATTAAATCACTCATCGCACAAAAATCTCATTAGCTTCTAAATTTAAAATTGTATTTTTTTAATATTTCATAAGAATACATAAAATGTATACAATGACAACTCTGCTATTATCAGCCATTATTAAAAAACTTCCCGTTCATAGTGTATTCAGATTTTGGAAATGTGTTTAACATTTTTTTTAATTTTATGGCTGATGATGCCAAGCTGATGCTTGCCAGAATTTTTAAACGAAAACTAAACCATTCTCTATTGGCTGTGAATATCTCATGTGCATAAAAACAAGTGACTAACATATTCTGTTTTAACAAAATATTTGCCTCATTGTTTTTTTACGTCACCGCAAAACATGGTATTATGAGGTCATAATTTTTAATATCAATTCTGTCGTTTCGATCTAATATGGGATTAATGTGGCCACACTACATTTGCAAGAGGGAAAATGTTATCATTTATTATTAAATTAGTTGTTACTGTACCTATATACTGACAAGCCTGGCGCGTACCCTCAGGGCCTCGGTACAAGCTCGTAGAAGTACCGTTCGCATAAGCGCGGTCGCTATATACACGTTTTAGTTTTTTCTTATTATTTTTTGTTTCAGAATCCTTTTTATATCAAGTGTTCTCATTTTTTGTTAGTTTAACTGTGTGTTTACGAAATATGGGCACAAAAAACAAATAATCATAAAGATATCACATTAATAGTTTAAACATATTCATTCTATTAGGTTTAATATTGATTGTAAATATTTAGTAATAACTTAGTGATTTAAAATACCGCACTCATATGCTTACGTATGACGTCACGTTCTTAGTGGTCTAGTGATGTAGGTGGAATTTTACACTAAACATGCAGGAAGCCGTCACCATGTCTTGTCATACAACAGACCTGTTGGTACTGGTCACTGTGATTTGCTGATTCATTGTGTACAGACAAAAACATGCTAATTTAATCCTTCCCCAGTAAGGAGCCTCGTTTATTTAAATAATACACAATATTCTACTATTCAACATGTAACAAAAATAACTTTAATGAATGCAAATGAATTCAGATTATACTTAAACTTGTAAGGTCCTAAACTAGACGAGACTTTTGTTAAACATAAAAAAATAATTGTTGGATCAGTTGATGACTTGTTACCAATTGTATTATAACCTGTCAATAGACAGTTTGACAGTCATGACACTTGGTTTTTTCTTGCAAATTAAGCTATTTTTATTAAGAATTTGAATATCGTTCTTTACTTTCAATGAGCATATACTTGCACGAGTATACACACTCGAATGCTGAACACAGTCTCATAAGTCGTTATGTGTATGGTTGTGCCTTGGTCCATTAGTTGTATAATTTTGGGGATTCCCCCACACATTTGTCCTGTCCGATCTACATATGTCAGGAATACTTTGGAGGCAGTTTCATATGCAGTGTTTGCACTGCCTTGTGTATTTATGTCATATAATATAGTTATAAGTAAGCTATTTTCATGGACAAAATGGTACACCGATGATTTATCTCTTGTCAGTACAGACCCTAAGATTCCATTAGAGATCCTCATTTATGCATAATTACTTAGCACTTGAAATTCCAAGGCATATCAATTGTTAATAAATATGTTATTGTTAAATAATAATCAATATAAGTAATTTTCATGTAATAATGTCTATGGAGGTATATGCCAATGTTACACACAGGTGGTATGGTATTAAAATATATCATTTATATCAATACACATCAATCATAGCTGTATATTTATAACTGATTGCCCTTGATAAATTTGGTTTTATAATCAATTTTATCAAGCTGTGACAGTCTGGTGGGTTACATTTCAACCTACCACTAAAGGGCTCAGGTTTGAATTTTCATATTTCATATTTAAATAATTTTATGTTTTTATATGAAATATGGTCAAGCAAATCAAATTGTTATATTTTCTTAGGCATATAATATCTGCCAATATGCACTTCATCAGTATTGTTTACTATAAACCTTACTGTTCTTAACTTTAGGGTGAAATGTTTCCAACAGTGGAATGAGGAAAGGGTTGATAATGATGAATCATTGTGTGAGGTAACAATGACATGAGGGATTTCAAATGTTGCAACAGGCATGTCTAAGTTTCAGACATGTCCACACAGGTTTCTGCTGCACTTAATGTGAGCAGTGAGTCATTGCTGTGAATAAGGAACATGAGAATGTTTTGCATACATTATGAAAACTAGCAGAATGTTTGATGACCTAACTGTATCCCAACTAAAGTACTAAACCAAGGAAACTTAAATGTATTGTTGTATTGTGATTAGTGTAAATTGTTTTCACACACAATTGAAATGATTGTACATTTCTTAATGTGATCAGAAATACTGAATAGATAATAATATAATTAAAAATTTAATTTATGAAATTATGTGTGTAGAATAGTAATGTAAATGTAATTAAACATTTAAAAAAACACATCCATAAAATTGATTATTACTTGTTTATGTTTGTATTGTGACAATATTTGGGATAGGTTTATTTTCATTTAGGAAAATACATTGAATTTATTATCCTTTGTGAATCAACCAACGCTGTTCAATGTGGTTAGACTTCAATGTTTGTTAAGCTACTTTTTTGTGACTGTTCCTTTTATTATATGTATTATAGAAAAACTTTAGAACTTATTTTAAAAGTTACCTTTTTAACAAAATTACCTCTATATCTATTTTAATACCCGTTCCAAAACATTTCATGAAAATCTGCTGATGTCTTAGTTTTTCAGTTCACTAGGAATATTGCATTTTTACTAGTTTTTCTTACATTATAAACATAATTCTATACATACAAATAAACAATAATAATAATACTTCAATACATACATATAAGGAATACATATTAATTATGAAATATAATGGTTATGTTTATTTTGTTTATTGTGGTCACATGCAGTACAAAAACCACTCAACATACAGACTATAAACAAACCCTAAAGTTAGTCATATATTGATGTGTGTATCATACCAGTTTCTCTGTCTTGTATGCTGTAGATTGTCTCAGTAGAGCAACGTCTGCTCTGTGATGGCTCTGATGTGGTCTCGCCTGAAGCACGCTTATTCCACAATGGTTCTGGAAAATGAGATGAATTATGTGTCATATTATAGCAATAATATGCCTATATGCTCCCATGACTTAATTTACTCGTATTATAGAATTTAAAATTAATAGAATATCCATAAACATAAAATTGTATCATCATCATCATCAGCCCATCTCAGTCCACTGCTTTACATAGGCCTGCCCCAATGAGCGCCATCGCTCATAGTTAATAGCGATATAGTGCAGACTAAATAGGCACGACTAAATTCCCTGGCCATCGACGGACATCAGCGTCAGTGCGAAATTCTCTGTCCTGCGATCTCCAACCCGCATGGCCAGCGTGGAGATTACGGGCACCAACTCCCTCATAAATAGTCACAATAAAATTGTATATCAAGTGTTATTTAAGGAATAAATCAAGTGAAACTATATTTAATTACTAGCTGTGCCCGCGACTTCGTACGGGCTAGGTTAGATTGCGTTACGCTAGCCAGTACGTAGTCGCGGGCATAGCTAGTTGATGATCAGATCTAAGCTCTATTTTTCTTATTACATATTACGTGATGATTGATATAACTTCTTTATTTGTTAGCCGATTTAAATGAAAAAAAAAAAACAGTAAATGTTAAGTGAAGCCCCTCACAATATGATCCTCAAACTGCATTCAAAACGGATAAGCTGCTTCTGAGATTAGCGTGCAGAAACATAGACAAACAGACAAAATGAAAAAATATTGATTAGGATTCTCTTGCGTATATACAGGGACCCCATTATGAATTTTTAAATATATTTGCCATACACAGACAGCGATCAATTAGTTTTATTATATGTATAGATAATAATCATTATAGTTTGCACTAATGTAATGTATTTGTATAGCACGATTGTAAATAATGAATTTTCATTTTAAGTTATATGAAGTTACTATAATCCATACTAATATAATAAATTCGAAAGTAACTCTGTCTGTCTGCTACGCTTCCACGCTTAAACCACTGCACCGATTTTGATAAAATTTGGC
>DWDT01005634.1:0-10279 GCA_018245595.1 Microceris scylla
ATGTTTGAAAATAATCAAGGCTTTTTCTCAAAACTGTCATTGTGTGGGTTGGTTCTGTTTTGCATAAGTAGGTCCAATTTTGACAGATGTCACTTGATTCTAATTTCTTTCTTTTAATCAACCGTACTGTTAAAAAAAATATAACTATTGGTATTGACTTGGTTATTTGACTATAGTGTCATTATTTTTATAAACGAAATACACAGTGACATGTGTATCAAATATATTTTTGCTATAAAAACAAATGTAAGCATAAAATTTAATTGATAAGAAGATATATATTTTGAAAAATTATTGAGTACAACTAGCACAGTATGATAAAGTCGCGAAGTAAGTTTTTATAAGATATAATAGAATTATTTCTTATCCGAGTGTTATATATGAAATTATAATATGTCAATTCAACTTCACCTTAACATAGAAGTGATACACTGTTAAATTTATCACAATATTCGTAAAACATTGTAAATTCTTATGTACGGTGTTCTTGCAAGTGCTATATATAGAAATATCATATAAGGTCAGAAACGCGCACACTTAGTAATAGTTAAGCAAATTCTAGTTTCTACAATAATTCCTTCACCTTGTATCACTCATGGTATACCAAGTAATAGTAAATCATCACCCTTCCAGCGATATCGACTTCCAGTCACAACTTTGTTAAACCAGGGACAAAGTTAAAAGTGTTTTTATTCCAAAACGAATTTGCAACTGTAGCATTTATTTATTAATTGATATTTTTTACATAGTGAATGCAATATGTGGAGTATGACTGTTAGTTTGGTAGGTTTTTTAGTATTGTGTGTATTTTATGCTGTCGCGGAAAGTAATTAGTGTTGCCAGAAAAGATCCCTAAAGCAGATTACCACCGAGTCAGTGCCTGTCTACGGCGCCGCAGTCCCATCGGTCCCCATAAACCCCTGTCCACCGCTGAGACGAATAGAGATCTACTACTAGATTTTACTGTCAGTAACTGTCACCTAGCTCTATTCTTCTTAATAAAAAAAGATGAAATGATCAATGCTGGTATGGACGCGGAAATCTGCTTTAATTAAATAGTGTTGTTTTCTATGTTATGTCATAAACATACAAGGTGTTAAAAAGTTTTAATCGTAACAAATATTTTATAAACTTTTTTGTCTGATTTCGATGTTCTTCCGATATTACAGTAACGTGAATGTTTTCAACTTTCCCGCCATGTTTTTTCTATGACATGAGTTATACTGTTTACATAAAGGAGGCTGGATGAGGCATATATATATTACACTGTTTTTATATTAATTGTGGGAGAGGGAGGCTGAATTCGACAGTGGTACACATAAATATAAGAAAGAAAAGTACAATAACAACACAACAGATTTTTTCTTTATACAGAATTACTTTTTTTGGTTATACATTTTATCAAGAAAACGGGTAACTACTTTAAAAATACGATGTGTCACCATATGTACTAAGAAACCCTTATAAATAAACATGTACCAAAATGCAACCCTTTCCCTTAACATAAACTGTAATAAATCACTTGGTATTTTGTCTGTACTTGAAGTTTCTAGTTTCTACTTATCTTGGCAGGATTACTACAAAAAAAAGGTGTTGAATGTTTTCTATTCACCGACAAAAGTAACCGTAGTAATCGTTATTATGCAAATCAGTAATGTAGTTCCTGAATATAGCCTAAGTGTGCATTTTTCGCCCTTTAGTTCATAATTAACAAAAATATAGGTAAAATATAAGCAAACAGGTGCCTTACTTCCAACCGTAATAAGTCGTCACCAACCGGTATAAGTCACCAACAGTGTATTTAATAATTGTAATTCATAGAAGTCTCTTGCCTACATGATAGTTATAGAACAGATATCGTGTTGAATATAATATTCTGTTCAAAATATTGTTTTCGTTTCGATTATTCGATGATTTGTTATTAATTTTATTTATAGTAATTATTCATAACATAGGCAATGTATTCATTGTAATTGATTATGGAATAAAAGCATTATTGTAAAACGAGTTTTTTTTTATTTTCATCTATCGTATAAATATGAGGGGATTTGCATCAACCAATATAATGATATGTTACCAAAACTTTTAACATTTTTCTAAGAATAATTGTTGTATTACCACGGCAGTCTGTTTAGTTCTTTAATAAAGTGGCCCCGATACTTATTTCTGAAGGTGTAGTGGCGCTAAGCTGGCCACTCAAACGAAAGAGCTTTCCGTTAATAGCCGTGGCAGCCTCCATTTTTCTTAAAAACATATTTTTGCTCGAAGTGTTCAATGTTCTCTCAGTTAACGTTTTGTTCGAATCTGAACCTAACGAGTTGATTATGGAATCTGCATCAGTATCTAAATTAAGTATGTTCGTCTGGGATTCATCGCGCCACAATTTTTGCAAATTTAACGCCATGAGTTCGAGTTGAACTTGAGACAGCTCACGAATGACATCAATCTGCACCGACATTACATTGTCGCAGCTTTTAAGCAATGAATTCAACGCTTCGAGAACGTCAGCCCGCCTTTTCTGTATGCTGTATTGGTTATCAATACTCCTTTCGAAGAACGCCAAATGCTCGTAGAGCTCAGCCAACTGTAAGGAGCACGATATGTACTGAGCAGAATAATGTTCAAAATCGTAATAATGTTTAGCGCGCATTAGCCATTTGTGTGTGAAAGAGAATAGTTTTCGAGCTCCATCAACATTACACACCTTCTCCAGCGGAACTTTCTTTTCCATCTCCTTGAGATCCAGACTTGGAAAAGTAAACATTTTTTCTTGAGAACCATCGCCCTTTCCAGTTTTATCCCCTGTCATTTCTTTAACATTTTCCTCCACTATTTTATCTGGGCTTTCTACGTGTTGGTCTAACAGGTCTACAGTTTTCCACAAGTCTGACCTCGACGGCGTGCGAGAGAAGTATCGGCTTAAAATCTTCTTCTTTGATAATTTAAACAAGGTTAATCCGTATTTAACCCAATGGTGGCTTAATTCCAGGAATTGCATTTCAAAATCTGCCTTTTGCAAAACAAACTCTTCTGGCATGAGTTTGCAGTTATCGTGACATGTAATAAGAACATGATAAGCAGCGCATAAATGATGTCTCGCATTGCCCAGTTGATTTAAATACGTAAAATAATTACCCAGTCGGGCTGTTCTCAATGCCCAGTCTTGTGGTGTTCCTTCTTTCATTTCCAATTGCCTTCTTAAAGCTGTATGGTTGTACAAACTGTACTTGTGAGGTAAATTTAGTTTGTTGTACAAAAATGCTAGCATCTGAATATTATTTGTAACCACCTTGTCTATCTTTTCGGGATTCACACGCTTGATGTTACTAATTGATTCAGTGGTAAATAGGTCTTCGGCATCTAAAAATTTGTCTGGACGAGTCTTATCAATCTTATCGTAGATATCCTCCATACTTTCCAAAATATCTCTAGATTGAGCGGTTTTATCTAATTGGATCAAATAGTAGCTAAGAAGATTCTGAATTCTGAGAAATATAAAAAGGCATTCATCACGTAGAGCGTACGGTTTAAGTTTTTCAAAGGCATTTTGAAGAATATTCCTTTTATCTATTAACGGCATAGGCAAGGTTTTAACTGTCAGCAGATTCAAGTATCCCTCCATCACAAGAGACCTTATGTACTGATCGTGATTTTCTTTTCCCAGTAACGCAAGGTCCGCTTTTATATTCTGGATGTCTTTCTTAAAATTTTGCAGCAGTTCCGAAGAACCCTTGGTCTTTATAGCGTTTTTTACATTTTCAAATGTGTATGTAATTCGGCTTAAAGTTTCCATTATACTAGAGAACTAAGAACTCTTAATTTTTCAAAAGAAGCTAGCAGTTGGTTTAATTTTTGTGTACTTAGTTATAATTAAAATTTTGCACTGCCTTCTTGAAGTCTGTCAAATTTAAATTCATCAAAAAACTATCCTTTTTATATTAGTATCGTATGTTATGCCAGATTCATGGGCTAGAAAAATATGTCCAGTAAAATAATACGCTTAACAACAATTAAACAATATTTAATAACAGTTAATATGCTTATGGAGGTAAGAATAATAAAATACGTAAGTGCTCATAGTATTTCCTGATACGTTGTCAGTCAATAATGATTTATAAAACGAAGACGCGGGAAGTTCGCTTTTAGATATACTTTGATGTTGCCACGTTTTTTGAAATATTAAATGAATATTATATCACAGAAAAAAGATAATATATTATCCAACCCATACTACATATAAATTCCTATTACTTTACTCTATAGACTCGGTTTAATTAGATTTCACGCTATCTAAAATATACATTTTGCACATTGTAATTCGAATGTCCATAAATCATTGACATTTATGCTAAACCGAAGCAGGTGACATTGCCTAATGTGTTCGGGTGAGATCGGGAGCGCTAGTGTGTTAATGAAAGCCGACACTAATAGAATGCAACCTGCCATTCAAGGTCTCGGCCACTCAGTCGTAGATCTCGCTTCGTGGACATAGCTCGTGTCCGCTTCGCATCGCGACCATATGGTTCACCTGTGAAATTTGAAACTGCGCACCGCTTCTGATGCCGGCCTAAAGTTATACAAGTGATATTGTTGTAAGTATTGTTTTAGAGTTGAATTTACCATTTGAAGTATTCGAGTTGAATTTATTGTTTTATTCATTTTTATTTTTAGCTTTCACGTTTATTGATTTTCCCTTTAGGGAAGCAAACGAATGGTACATGCTGTTGGTGGGTGATAATTAAGAGATCTCTATCTTTGCGATAGCTTTGCGATAACCCATATAACTTTTGTTCGTTATAAGCCTAATGAAAAATTAAAGCTGTGCTTTGCGATCTCCAACCCGCATGCCCAGCGTGGAGATTACGGGCATAAACCCCTTTTGGGGAGGCCTATGTCCAGCAGTGGACTGAGATAGGCTGATGATAATGATGATAATAATGATGAAAAAATAAAAACAGTTTTTTTATTTTATACATAAGAAAAGGTTTTGAGATAATATGACTATACATATACATATGTATATATACATATATGTGTGTGTGTATATGTATATGTATATATATGTACCACTTGTGGGTTTAACGTTGTAATCAGGGAGATATGGATGTGGGTAGACACAAATAATATCTTCTTTAGTGTCAGTCATAGCATAAAATATTCGCCGACTTGTTGAACATAAAATGGCGGCATTCCTCTCGTGTTAGCGAGGCCTTGCGTACTTGAACATATGTATGTAATTGCGGACATGCGCAATAATGTCTAGCCTTTGTTAATCTATTTTTAGATCGGTATTAAAATGGTGGCCCGAAATCAATAAATGAACACGTCATGTTACACTGGTTTCATATTTTATTGCGCACATGGGTCCGATTTTGTTAGTATCTTTTTCTTTATAACAGTATCGAATTTTATTTATTTATTCTTTGTTTGAATTTGAAATACTTATATAACATTTTTTTTAAATGTTTGTATCGTTATCGCAAGTTCTTTGCTGTTCTCAATTAAATAAAGCGAGCGGGTAGTTTCACCGTAGCGTCGTACACTTAAGACGTAGATGGTGGTAGTTCGTAGCAACGTAGCGGGTAATACGGCGCTACTACACTTCCGTTATAAAACGTTACTAGACAACTATCTCTGAAACATTCACTAACGACGGACTAAGGTAACATTAAATAAACGTTGTTACAATTTGTAACTAACTCGTCCCTAATTGTCGTTTTAAAACATTCTACAACTGGATTGTAGCAGCGCCGTAGCGTTGCAGGATCTACGCCGTTCCGCCGATACCTGTTGAATCGCAAAGATGTTACAATTTCACTGTTAATAAATATGGAGATAGATCCCTGAAATACTATTATAAATTGTGGAAATAATACTCGTAATATGAATTAGACTTAAACAATGAGTTGAAATTAATATGTTCTCGATGTTTTCAGCCAATACTCGGCGACAATGGCGGCCGGGGATAGGCTACTTCCCATAAATATATTTCTGCCGGAATTCATTCTCGAAAAAGAAGGGAAAACAGTGTTTTTAGAATGTGAACTGAATAAGGAATTTGACTTTAATATAATATCGCACCCCATCTCTTACTTATGGCTCAAAGACAACATACCTATTGAACCAGTTGCGGAAAAATATGAAATTTCCCTCAATGGTCTATGGCATATACTTAAAATACAATCTCTCACCACGCACGATGAAGGAACTTATTGCTTCGCTATAAAATCCACACGTTACAATATTTACTCGAGATGCAAAGTATATATTAAGGTCCCATTATATAGAACCCAGAACAGCCAAACATTATACTTTGCGAAATCCCTTCAAGAACGAATATGGATGGATTGTCCTCTGAGCTCTGGCAATATACAGAGAGATGCTTCATTTTACTTAAAAGCGAAGTTCTCTACCGAAATTTTAGAGTACAGGTGGTTTCATAACAACACCGAAATAAGTCCCGCGGATTCACGATTCCAGATTTTTTACAGCGATGATTACCGCACAATGAAATTATCGGTGGCTACAGCTCATCCAACTGATTCTGGAAATTATTCAGTTGTGGCAAAGACGAACAAAAACGCTTATATGTGCAGCTCCGCAAACGTTTACGTAGAGTTGAATTCTACCGATCTTTTATTTAGCACTGAAATCATACCATTCATCTTCGAATCGCCCGTAAGCCATTTGACGGTATACGATAATGACGAAATAATGTTTCTATGGAAAGCGATGTTTGACCGTAACACCAGAATTACATGGTTCAAGGATAGACGACCGATTCACTACAGCAGCAGAATCTTGTGTGAAACATATGATAACACATATATTAGCCTAAAAATATTCGATGTGCACCCAACTGATAGCGGTCTATATACTTTGCAACTGGATCACAAATATTACTTCATGTCGGCAAGCCGCTCAGCTGGGTTGACAGTTGAAGGTCAGTTTTAATATAAAGATTACTACACAGTAGCTCCAATACACAATTTTAAATTATTAATGTAAAGGAAACTATTCAAGGGAAGAAATTTAAAGGGAACTATTCAAGGGAAGGGCGTGACTATATAATATGTAGTAGGTAATTATTATTATTATTTAATTATCAAATTTTTAATTGATCCGAATGATAAATATATTTCAGAACACACCATAAAATACGTTCCCCCGTGCATAGTCAAGAAGGAACTGAGGTCATCAATATCAAGTATTGGCGACAGCGTGACCCTGCACTGTTCATTCAATATCGGACACATAAAATACGCCTTTGTCACATGGATAGTTGGCCACTATACTGTCGAAAGAAGCGACGAACTATTTATAGTAAGTAATATACTTCCATATTCAAAACTTGTTAAAATCTCTCCATAATGTCGCCGGTACTGTGATATTATACATATAATGATAGAAATAATAACTGTTTTAAGTTCCTAGGATCATGTAAAATATTATTTTCCATAGACTAATCGTGTTCACGGTATATGTGTAAACATTTTGTTTTTTTTTAAATAAATTTTACATTCAAAAATGGATTTTGTTTTCTAGTTAAATACAAATCATTTATCTATATTCAGATGTTCTCTCATTTCAGGTGTTATACGACGGATATGATCATATTTTACACATACCGTATGTGCTATCGGGAATGGCAGGACTGGTCAGTTGTCAACTACGACAATTTTACGACGACCCCAATTCCATACTACTTTGCAGTTCGCATGCGTATTTGGCGGTGGTGCCACCGTTAGTCATTGCAGAGGCAATAAAGAGCGAAGATATGATATCAATTAACAACGTTCACAAAACGAATGCAGTAATGGTATACAGTCCAACAGAGGTAAGTGCTATGCATGAGTGTATAAGTATGCCTTGGCGTTACCCGTTAATCATGACTGCGGTGTACTTGTCATTTTCTAAAAATAAATATTTATAAAAATTCCTCTTGTCCAACAGGATCAGCCTACTCCGCCTGTTTCATACAGCGAGCCAATCATGACAATTCTATTTAGCAGGTCAGTAATAGTATTTTGTATTCAAATACTAACTTTGATGGACTATTTGCAATTTTTCAATACATTGTGTAATGTACGTTCAAAACAAAACACTCGTGTAAAAAAACAATGAAGTCTTCACTATTTATAAATAAAAGATGCACGATCCGTGCTCTGCGATTCCCTTAACGGCATACCCAACAAAGACATTATAATTTTTATTATACTATATTATTTCGGTCAACACAACTACCAGCGCAACGAATATATGAAAATATTAAAACGATGACATCAAAACATGCCATCTTACACACAATATGTTATAGCCTGGTACATTCGTTCGCGACACCGCCATGGTCTGCGATCGACGGCGGGCAGGGTAACAAGATGACATTAAATTCGCTATTTCGCTATTTTGTCTTATTCATTTTATATTTAATAACGTTTATGTACTTAAATTTAAACGTACCCAGTAAAACGTGGGAGTATACTACACTCATCTGTCTACCCCTTTCAAGGATTACAGATATCATGTTACGTTCATGTAGATATTTTTGAGGTGAAAACTTCTTTAACCGCGTTGGGCACTTTTTGGTAGGGGAAAATCTTATGAGTTCGCGTCACTGACATGCTAATGTTAATTTTATATCTATGATATACATATATGTATAACACGTACTGCTGTGGTACTAGACTGGCGCATGCGCTGTGGCCTGTGTACACAAATACATACGTACACACGTTTAACAAAACGTATAGACCTAACCGTGTGCTGCGTGCGTTAGATTCTTTGTGGACGGGTGAAATCTTGTGAGCTCGCGTCACCGACATGCGTAATAGCAGTATATCTGTACCTATGCAGGTAACGTATTGTGTAACTTTAGTGCCGTGTACCTATATCTTTACACGGTTTTTTACGGTGAAGGAAAACATCGTGAGGAAACCTGCATACCTTAGAATTTATAAAAAAAAAAATTTCTAAGGTGTGTGAAGTCTGCCAACCCGCACTTGGCCAGCGTGGCAGACCCTTAACCCTCTCAATATGAGAGGAGACCCATATTCCAACAGTGGAATTATAATGAGTCGATTATTTTATTAAAATAACCAGCAAATTTACATAAATGAATGAGAGAATAAATTAATGAATGAGTGAATGAAAAAAAGAGTGAATGACTGAATGAATGAGTTATTTATTTTTAGCTTATATATAAACACAAAAAAATACAGTTCTTGGTTTGGAAATTCCACAGGTTTGTTTCAAGGAATCAATTTTAAAATATTGTCGTTAGACTAAAGACGTAGACACACTAATTCAGGTACTTTCTTTGTCTGTTACGGCAAAGGATGTGAAGAAGACTGAGATTGGTGAACGAGATTGAATATTACTGATTGCAAGGACCTAGTAACGCCAGTTGGCCTACATTAAGCTCCTTCGCAGCGCGCTATAACATAAACAAATAGTGAATAAACTATCGCGAGACATTAAATGGGGGTTGTTACAATTTGTGGAAGGGGTGGTAATAAATATGTTTGACAGGGAAATGACGATAATTCTAACCCCCGCTTCCGGGCCGAGCTAATAGACATAGATTAGTTTGGTTTTGCCAGCAACTGCGCCTAAATTGATTATAAGGCTGCGTTCACGCTGACACAGCCGCTGGTGCTAGTTGGCGGTGGCGCCAGTCACTGGACTGGAATGTACGTTCATCTTTAAATACATCTGTTCGGTTAAACTGGTACAGTTTTAGCGATAGTTGTTAAGGGCGGGCGAGGAGAGGAAGAGGAGGGGATGGGGGGGGGCTGGATTGTTAAAATACAACAGTTATATAATAATTTACAATTGACAGCTGTAAGTAATACTTAATCAAGTTACTGTCGAAATAAAAAAAAATTGTCAGAGGGTAAACTGTGAAAACCGTCGCCTCTGCCTACTCCTGAGAGAAATAGGGATGGTAATATGGATGCCAAGTATACATGTACGCTACTAAGGCTTCGTAGTGTTGCAATGTGCAATAATGTTTACGTTAAAATATTACTACTGGTAATCTTTTATAAAATAGAGTATTGATTAAAACTGTCATTTAATCACAGCGAATCACCTGTTCAGAGTAGATGTTATAGTCGTTTCATTAAGTGACAAGGTCAGGGTAACACCATCATCATCATAAACACAAACACATTATCAGCCTACTCTCGTCCACTGCTGGACATAGGCCTTTCCAATAGCACGCCACTGAGCTCGATCTTCAGCTCTTCGCATCCAACCGCTGCCAGCCACTTTGCGTATA
>DWDT01005635.1:0-10279 GCA_018245595.1 Microceris scylla
TTAGAACCTAGACAACGCTCAAACTGATTTTTTTATAATTCACGATCGAATTTCGATCGCTACTGGACCACTAGTACACATAAAACGAACTAAATCGTCATCAAAATCTGATTATCATATAACTTTTCTATTACATGAACAATATTAATATAGCGAAAATATATGACAAAATCTCATTATAATTTACCTTTTGATTCGAAAGAATCCGATAGGAAGTATTTCGTCACATAAACTTCGGAACATGACTACCATATCGTTACTAACTTGGCCCCATCACGTACACAGTACCGTAGCATTATGTATAAAAAGAAAATAATAATTGATGCATTGTAATTCCACTGTTTGAATATGGGTCTTCTCTCATATTGAAAGGGTGAAGGCCATAGTCTACCACGCTGGTCGAGTGCGAGTTGGCAGACTTGACACACCTTAAATTTTTTTTTAACTCTAAGGTGTGTAGGTTTCCTCACGGTGTTTTCCTTTACCGTTAGCAAGTGATGTTTAAATTTAAAACGCTTCTTTGTAAAAAGGTGCGTATGGATTTGAATCTAACATCCCGCAGTGAGGGACTGAATTCTTAACCACTAGGCTATCACTGCTTATAATATGTGTATTGCGAGCTGTTCACCAATTATAGCTACATTAAAAATAACATTTTATGTTCAATGTTTTCATAAAAATCTTTCAATGATGAAGCATCATGAACGTAATATATGTATGTATGTACACTTCAGTATGTATGTATGTGTACACAAGTATATTTTCATACTATATATTACAAATTAATTTAACCAACGTCAGTATAAATATTACTCAAGAAATATCTCAAGAAGAAATCCTGGACAGATTTATTTACGAGAGTATTGGATTTGATTTTTCCGGGAATGCATTCAACAAACTTAAATTTACGCAAACTTAAACAGGAAAGTTTCCAAGGAGATACTTCAGTTAGATACGAGTATTTGTTATAAGTTTTAAACTGGTTTAAGAAACGGGTTTTAGACACCGTGAGATAGCTCTTTCACTTTACAATATCCTGCGCCAATGTAAAAGTTATGTAAATGGGAACCTTGTAACTTACGAATTTTATATTTTAATATAAAAATAATTAAATTTCGTTTTTGCTTATTATAAAAGATCTTATTATTCTCAGAAATTTTCAGGAGTGTGAGAAGTATTTATAAATTTTGAAATACATCAGTTCTACTCGTATATGGTAAAAAAGTTTCCAACCGCATGTTTCCGCGTAAATCATAAAATGATGAGGCAGTTAGTACTTGTCATTACTAAACTACTTATCAAAAATACTACTTAAAACTATGTAATAAACTCTAAAAACGTTTTTTCTTCTTCTTCTTTGTTTTGTTGAAATTTCAGCTCTATTAAAAGTATTTTAAAAAACATAATATTAGGCCTGTAACCCCCGCAAAGATAGGCAGAGAGAAGTGTAGTACACTCCCAGGTTTCACCAATAAATATTAAGTACATTTCAAACTTATTGGTGAGTGAATAATAATTGGACGAAAACAGGCTGATAATGATGATGATGAATGATGAATAATAGTTGCTTGAATGATATGAAGATGAATAGTTGCTTAGCTGATATTAAAGCTAAAGGCATTGGTAATACTATAAAGTTCTCAAGAAGTTTTACTTGACAAAAGAAAAATGTTAAATATGTAAAACCTAATAGTTTTATTTGAATCGTGTTAAGAAAACATCACATAGTACGTAGCCTAACGTCACGGTTGTAATCCTCGAAGGGGAGTGTAGTACACTCCCAGAGGAGTGTAATACAGTTCCACGTTTCACTAGTTACGTTTACGTCCCATGAAATAGCTGGTGAACCTATTGACATGCATCGGGCAGATCCAGACTCCGAGTTACTACTAGAAATTCTAAATTAGAAAAATCCAATAGTACCCGACCCGGGACTTGAACCGAGAACCTCCCGATCGGCAATCACGCCTGCAACCACTCGACCAACGAGCCGGTCGATATCAGTACGTACATATGTGGCTAAAACGTTCGTACAGCCCACTTGAATATTAAATGTAGCGTTCTAATAACAAAGTTGGTATATTTTTTTACATAAGATAAAATTATGAAGTCTAACAAGTTCCGAAAGCCACCACAAATTGTTCACCGTCACGAAAACATGTGGAAATCTGGCTATTAATTTCTACACAGCGTCGCACTTAGACGTAATAATACAGTGTAAGAGGGTTTGTTGAATAAAAACGAGGGAAAAAATTATGTTTTCGCGTGAAAAGAGCGACATTACCGACCACCAAAACATTCCGAAAGTTATGTTGAGATTATCGCCAAGGTGGCATTGATAAAGCACTTCTTTATAAAAGGTAGCAAGACTTTATTTGTTAATGTTACGGTACTATTAAAAGTATCGAAATACTTAGTCGTGTTTTGATACATTGGTAACGTGGGAAATATTCTTGTTTTGGTAACCTACTTATGAATGTTATCTACATTTTAAGGGAATAGAGATATCTGTATCACATTTATCAAATATTTATCCCAGAGACATAAATATTATATGATGCTTTATCATTTCTCACGCTCATCGCTTGCAAATTAAATTGTGCGCAAACTTGAAAGGACCGACAACTTTATGCTTAAGAAGCTTTTCTTTAAGACCGAACGACTGCGATCATTAGTGTCCAAAAAGTTGCTTTTTAATATTACAGAAAACGCAAAATATATTTTACTTTTACTTTAATATTTCTTTTACTATAATTGTTCACACAAAGTTATAAATACAAATTGGATTGCATTTTTATTCAGTTAATTGAATATTGGTGCGTTTAATAAATTTATCACTGTAATTGTATTTATTCCTATTAATGATATATGAACAAAATTTCATTATCACTATTTGTTATAAATTTTGAAAGACATATTTTAGGGACGAAAATTCAAAAATTGTTCAAAAATGCCTTCTAAATCACTACAACAGCGTTGTATTCAATTTATCTAATAAATAAAATATTTGCGGACTGCATGTGCGACGATCCAGAAACGCGAAGACAAAAACTTTCTTTAATCAAAATCAAAAGGCTGAACTTACTAGCGGTAAGCAAAGAAACATAAAGAAATTTAGAACACAATGCCAAATCTCCAGTGTAGCACGCGAACACAAGCCGTTGTGTCACTCAGCGACTTTCAATTCAATTTCCAAGTTATTCCGCCAGTTGTGAATGCAGGAATGAAATGCGCTCGCGATGTTGTTTCGGAATCTGATAACTTTCCGTTTGCAAGAACCGACGACGAACTACCTCTACCTACAACGGTAGAAAGGGGTGTTTGGGACATTTTTGCACGTAAAGTCCTGTATATGGCAATAGCTCATCGATCATTCGATGGTGGGACGAATAACATAAGCGGTGAAACGTATGTGTGTACTACACTTCTCTGTCTACCTCTCAAGGTGAAAACATTCGTGATGTTATTAAACATATGTTTCATAACAACTTAGTAATTTTAATATAAACTTTTCGTATGAGACCGGCCATGTTTGGGAATGGTGCAGGCTTCACTCAAATACCGCAGGGGAGCTTCATCAAATTTTATTTAAGTCCAAATTAGAGATATTAAAAAAAGAAAGAAATGATCATAATAAATATATACATTACACATACCCACAACCCACGTGTCATATGTCATGTTAGACATGACCACATGGAATAGACGGTGAAAATATTGTCATACATGGGCACAAATTCGGGCTCCGAGCTGCTACTGGAAATGTCGGGTTAAAACCCAATAATAAAAACGGGATAGTTAATTATATTTATAGTATAATGGTTATATTAATAATCACGTAGTAATAATGTTGCCATGTGTAATAAACATTAAGGTGAAACCCTCATCGAGCCCACGCGAGGCCAGGGCGTGTCGTCCATCCGTGGAACTCCTACCTATTAAGGATGAAAAACCGCCAAGTTACTTAATATAATTTGATTAGTAATTAGTATTTATCAGATGATTGTTTACATGCATGGTTATATATGTACCGGCTTAACTATCATATTTCTTTTGGGGATAGCCCTACTAGCTCTGGATCTATACGAGGTCCTTCATAATCAGGTCCCGCTAACTGCATCGAGGTGAGCCGTGACCTCGCTGCAATCTAGTCGAGACACCTCGAAAAACATACGTGAGTTAAACCGCTACATACATATTATAATCATATCATTAGTATTTTTTTATAAAATTTCTTTTTAACATAATTACATATAGAATCCAGTTTTATACATCCGACTTTCGCTTGCTTGTATTACTAACAAGATTAGTCTTTTAATTGGTTTCATATTTTTTCCTATTCCGAACAAGTCTTAATTCCGTGCCTCACTGCATTAACATGCCTTCGCACCCTTTGCCTTTATTATTCATCTATTACTAAGTGAAATGGACTTTATTACTTGTCAATAGAGTGCAAATTTCTATAAGATGAATTGGTATATACGACCTTTTAACAATTTCCATACACCTCATACACGTTTTCCGCTTTTTGAGATACTCCTAAAGAAAGGGTCTTTTTGTGTTTCACCGCGTAGGGGAAGTTCAATCATCTCTAATTGAAATGATTTTGCGACGTCGTTTCTTTACCTGTAATATGGCATTTAAGAAGCGTTTATGTAATTATTAGCATTTCAATATTAACGTCTCATTTCTCACATTTCGTTTGGCAATTTAAAAAGTGATGTCAATTTTTTTCTGAAGAAAGATATTATTTACCGCAGTGAATGAGTCCATGTTTAGTTATATTATAAATTTATCAGTGCAACTAACACAGCTTTGGATTAAGTATTAAATTTATTAATAAAAAATATGATACAAAATGAATTGACAATAAAATATGGATTATTAATTATAGTGAAATGTAGATCCACACATAACACAATCGAATCTAAAAACCTAATTAATTAATTGAAACCACAAACATTAGTTACGTTAATCTGTTTTTAGATCTCTTTCATTGAATATAACTGGAACACTGGAACAATTGAACACACCCACAACTTTTAAGAATAACATTTTTTTGCGATGTGATTCATTTGTAAAAAGGTACTTCCGGTTACTTTTTCAAATGAACTCATATTTTTATAACTGCCAAAAGTATTATTAACGACACAGCTATTTATCACTTCAGCATTATCATGACAATAAGCC
Source organism: Microceris scylla (assembly GCA_018245595.1). Taxonomy (NCBI): domain Eukaryota; kingdom Metazoa; phylum Arthropoda; class Insecta; order Lepidoptera; family Hesperiidae; genus Microceris; species Microceris scylla. The sequence continues at coordinate 5,191 of DWDT01005635.1, forward strand.
CTGCACGTTACACCGCCTCTCTCTCACTCAAGGAAAGAACTTGAAAAGAAAATTAATACGTGACGTACAATAATATTTTAACTATATATCGTATTATATTTTGGTAATATAGGCTGTAACAATAAAGGAAAACATCGCTGAAGAAACCTGCACGTCCTACCGTGCCTGCCCTACCAACCGCATCCTTAACGTTGTCTAAAACGTGTGAAATCTGCCAAACCGGTCAGTGCGACAAACTAAAGCTTTCACGCTCTCATTCTAAAAGCAGATCTGTGTTCAGTGAAACGAGAGAAGAATTGATAGTGATAACAAAAGATAGCAGGAATTTTTTGATTACATTTTAATAACGAGCTTTATACACATTATATATTTACCCCAATAAGTGACACGTATAAACTTACGTGTTAATCGTGGGAATACACTACACTCCTCGTCCTACCCCTTCCGGGAAATACAGTGGTTATGTTATGTCATAATGAACACGGTGTCTAAATGTAGAATTTAACAGTAGAGTCGCAAAATCACAAAGTGCAACATATTTCAGAGCGCGTTAACGCAAAGGTAAATATTGTGTGAAACTGTGCCCTGTTAGTGTTGGCTGAAGGGCTCTCATCAAGTTTATATTCGCTCAGCGATCACATCTAACCCGCGGCGCTGCGGCAACACCACGTGTATGTACCTACTAACCGTTTTGCACAATACCAGCGTGCGTCTTATGTTTAAATATCACTTGCTAACGGCGAAGGATACATCGCGAGGAAAGCTGCACACCTTAGAAATTATACAAAAAATTCTGAGATGTGTGAAGTCTGCCAGCCCGCACTTGGCCAGTGTGGCAGACTATAGCCTTAACCCTTTCATTATGAGAGAAGACCCATATACCTACCAACAATGGATTGATAAAAGGATAGAAAATTATTGTTATAGTATTATGTGCCTTATGTATACTTAAGTTCTCTAGAACCTTCCAGAATTCAAACATACGATAGCATTCTCACGCGAACAGCCCGTTCTAACTTAGGTTTCCAACGTTTATGAGCCGTGCAATGTATTTTCGGAGTTTAGATGTAATTTGTTTATTTATTTATTGTTTATTGTAACACCTAAAATCTAGGTAGTTCGTATAAAAGGCGGACTTAATGCTTAGCGGCATTCTGAACCAGTTAATCCTGTAATGTATTTATAAAAGAAGAAGCGCGTCAGGTGTGTACGGGTCGAGATATTCAGCACTTGATGCTCTCTGCTTGCTCTGAGAGGCCTGGTATGACGATATAATAAAATATATATATCAGATTTTAGACGAAAAATAAATTCGTATTACATTGAAGTGAGATTTAAATAAACAAATATAACGTAAAAAATGATATCACGCCTGTAATCCCCGAATGGGTAGGTGGGGAGGATTGCAATTCATTCCCACGTTTCAAGAATCACGTTGTCGTCCCACGTAGAATGAAGTGAAAGATGGTGAGCCTATTGCCAGACTCCGACCGACTACTAGAAAAACCTTCTTTATAGTAATAAAGACACACAAAAGACAGATATGAAAGACAGTAAGTAGATCATATTAAGAAAACAGCATTTTTAATCTTAGGAATATTTTTATAATATTAATTAAATCTAACTAATAGGAATATTTTTATAATATTAACGTAATCTAAAAATTAATTCCTGTGCTAATGCACAGGAATTAATTTAATTCCGGTTCCTGTGGTTACATTAATACCTAATAATATTTCTTTTGCGCTGAAAAAATTTCGTGATAAAATATTTTGTTATTCGCTAAGACGCTTTTCCTAAGATTTCTTATGAAATATTCAAGATTAAACTCGGTGAAATAAGAATACAGAATTGAGAAAAAACGTCTCAGTAGAACTGGCAGCTTGTTGTACGTGTATATTTGTCAAGACGCTTCTTTTTCTAGATGTTTCTATACTTGGTAAACGAGCTTATTACTGTGAAAACTTAGGATTTGATAATTAGTTCAATAAGACACACGTTTTTTATGTTATAGATATCATGGCTTATTCGGTTAAGATAGGTGGACCTTGACCTCCCTCGGCACCAGCATCACCATTCATGAATTAAGAAGAAGAAGAAGAAATGACACGATAAAGATAGAAATATTTAGCACTCTGTGATGTCTATCCCGTAAAGGAGCGGGCGTGTTAATATAAGAATAATAATAATTATCATAATATTGAATTAGGTATTCAAGTTATTTGGTGTAAATAGGGTACTGTATCTTTTCGGTAAGAAATATCCATTGCCAATTAGGAGCAGTCACATAATATGTGTCGGTTCTAAGAACTTTTAAAACACTTCATATCACAATAGTTACAGTTGCAATGTGCACCATTTATCATCAGCTGTCTAAGTCCACTGCTGAATATAAGTCTTCCCCAAGGGAATTTTGTCCATAATCCCCAAGGCTCTGCGACCCTCAACATGCGGGTTGAGGGTCGCAGAACATGGCGTCTACACGGTAGGTAAACACAATAAGAAAATAATGTTCAATAATCATGGGTCAAACAAAAAGCAGTCAATGCTGACTGATTACGAGAACTAATTGAAAACATTTTAACAATGTATTCCAATAAACGATTAGACACATTACTGTTATCAAATTTTGCATTATTAAAGTATCGGTCAGTTAATGGATAATGCGAAAAGCTTTCAAATGTATGATAATTTGTGAGTTCAGGTCATTTGTGTAAAAGCGGGCTAATATTCCACACAATAAATTGGTGTTTGCAATAGTACCGCCACTAACCGGTAATTGGATACATTAACAAACATTTCCATCGTTCCCTCCTGTTTATTAATAATAACAGTGGGGTAGATTCAGCGTAGAACTAAGAAAAACATATATGAGCAGCTTAGATTTTAAATGGATAACTTCGTCGTTCAAATTTTGTTCCCCCTGGGAATGGAATCCGGGACCCTCAACTTCGGAGACCGTCGTGGCGACCGTTGTACCGAATTTATCTTCATAATAAAATTGAAAACGTTAAAAGTATTCATTTTACGTAATTGAGATTTTTATATTTTGTGGTATATGGTACCCTACATAGGTATACGTGTACAGCATTCATTAGAAATTACTATATAATAACAGTAATTTTAGTATAACTAATGTAACAAATTACAAGCAATGATAACATAATATGTGCGTTAGAATGGTAACACTGAGCCTTTGTCGGCAAACAGCGATTCAGGAATATTGTGTGAAGACAAGGAGTTCCATAATGAGACGCGGAAAATTGCTGGCTCAGCCTTGCTGCCGGCTCCGGGGAAATTAAACCGTTTATTTAGAGACAACCAGACGTATATCACGAGAGAAAATGCGCTTAAGATCACGTATGAACTAATCCAATTACATGATGTTTATAAAACGACATACTCCCGCCTACGCTATCCTTGGGGAGCGTAATTTTACAACCTGAGCGAGCTTATTTAGCAGCGAGTTCGTAAAAACTGCATAACGAAGAACAAATCTTGTTTATACGCAATGTTTTTTGTATCGTACTGTACTAACAGACACATAACCTGCCACTCTACACTATATATTCTCATTGCGTAGTGTATTCTAGTCACAAATCTGTTTTCAATGACGAAAAATACGAAACATCTAGCTAAGATAATTCATAGCCATGGACTTGCAGTTGAGAACTAAGTAGCAATAAGGAGAAAACCACGAGGACGAAGCAATGACAGTTAAAAGAAAGTAAGCCTCCGTACTTGACATCGGCCTGCAAGTCATCCAGGAATTTTTCTTCTCTTAATATAATCGCATGGCTTAATACTATTTTATACGGTTATCAAGATCACTCGTGTATTTTTAGGGAAAACTAAGGATAAAAACGGTAGAATAAATTGGATAGTAAAAGAAATTTGAAACTAGAAAAAAAATAAATGTTTTGCAACTCCGACATCATGTCCCTTCATTCTCAGAGACTTGTCAGTGACAAATTGATTTCAGAGGAAACAAATAATACTATTGTGTTGCTTCGTGAACTTTTACAGTCGTTGACTAATTTTCTTTTAGCATACAAAAATATTTTCGCGTTGAGAACGAAATTTCTGGAACTAAAATACAAATTCATTTGTGTCTTTTATCGAACCAAATGCTTATATCTTTATTTCAAATACAACATATTTTGTATTTGATTACATTGTTGACGTTGACTGCCTCGTTGGTCGAGTGGTTGCTAAGCGCGACTGCTGATCGAGAGGCCCTGGATTAGAATCCCGGGTCTGGTAGTATCGCACGCCACTGAGCTATGTCTTCAGCTCGTCGCATTAATTTTGTATTGCGAGTTGCCAAATTTAGTCGCTAACAAAAACCCGTCAGTGTGCCGAAACAAAGCGAGAACAGCCTTCAAACAAGAAGAATGACACGCGATAAACGCGCCGCGTCCCCCGCGACATTTTTCACTCGCCACGCCATTCAAATTACCGACTAAGTTCATTTTGAATAATTTATGTGGCGACGTTACTCACATAAATATCTGCTGGCGTTATTTAAAACCGCCGCCATGCGACGTCGCTCCTACAGCGTTAGAGCAAGTTCGTGAGTGGAATCGTACTTCGTCGGTTTTAATCATTATATTTTTGTGCTATCGTGAACATTTCCATCTTTTTTATTCATACGCAAGGTGGAGTTCAACAATTAAATGTAGATTGTACGTAACTTTTGTATACAAATGTATACTTATATTATTAAATACTCATGCCAGGTCCTTTCTGGGGTCAACAGAGAGCACTGAGTGTCAAATGTCTCTATCCTTGCAGACATTTATTTCATATATGCACGTGGTGTTTCGGTACTTTGAACACCCCCGTTAGCCAGTATCTGACATATTTGATCAATATAGGTTAGTATGAAAATTTATACGTTCTTAATTTAAAATTAACAAGATGGTTCCTAGTTAAGTCGTCAAATCGGCGATAGGTCACTAGGAAGGCGTTAGGAAACAATCATGATATATTATTAAATGTTTCGTGAGTGTTTATACACATGATTATAAATGTACCGGCTTAGCTCACGTACGTTTTTCGGGGTGGCCCGACTAGTTTCGGACCTGTA
>DWDT01005636.1:0-10279 GCA_018245595.1 Microceris scylla
ATAAATTTATAGTTTTACTGGCACTAGATTTTGTAACAGAAATATTCTGATTGTCTCTTCGGTTCAGTTGTCAGTGAATCTGACTACAAAACCAGTGGTCTCGGCTTCGATTACCACTCAGACCAAATATTTGTAAGACGATCGCACTTGTTCTGTGATGAATGAAAAAAAGTATGTATAAAAGTATATTTTTGTATACATATCTATAGTTTATTATCAATCTGGATACTACAACAAGCCCTAACTAGTTTGAGGACATGTGGCTAAGTGTATTGTTCCAAGAAATATTCTACTCGTTTCAAGTTTGTACCACATTTTTCTAGAATATTCGCTGAACATCATACAGTATATTGTGCACTAGATCTACACCGCACACGTGACAGGTAATCGCCTTAGTGAATAGAAGCTCGCATGATTTTCGTTTACCGCATAACGTTAACCGCATAAAATAAATGTCGATCGCATAATTATTATGATTGCGGTTAAATGAAATCCATTCAGCAAAATGAAAGATTTGACATTTAATTTCCGTGAACATAATTATTAATATGCTTTATAAACACTTGTTTTATGCTCAGCTCGGGTCCAGGCGAGCTGTTGCATATAGGGCACCAAGATTAATTCACGGCTATTATTAATGTTGCATACGACGCGCTTTTCTTGCAGTGTTTGCTTTATATGCACTGGTCTTTATATAACACGGTAGTTTTTACATCAAACAATAATTTATACAACACAATGTTAAGAATCCAGTTATTATTAAACTTATTACGTACACATATAAGTTAACTAAACGACAATGTAGACCTGAACAGGTCCATATTACCTATATGACACGTGACTAGTGTCCCCAATTGAACGTTATTTTGTGCGCACATACATTATTGACCACTGACACACTAGTAGATGTCACTATTGCCGGTTAGATGGCGGCACTATCGCCTAGACGCCCTAGACCATCGCCTCAACAACATCACCATCGTCTTTGATATGATATTGTCGACACGCAATACATTATCATTCAAAATAATATTCAATATAAAATTACTCTCAGGACTTGCTTAAATTGAATCCAACCATCAACTGAATTGCACATAAATTTGCCAGTCATAAAACCGTTTCAATTCCCACACATTACTGAAGACAATTTCAGAAAATATTTCAAAAATCTAACTGTACTCGTGTGTATTGCCTATCATAAATACGAGTAGGTACTTTAGACAGTTGCAACATTACCTGTATCTACTTTCATATTTTTTCAAAACAAATTTTATAAATGGTGTTCTTTTACAACGTTGGTTTAGAAGTTGGTTTATTTACAAATTATTATGAAAACTTATAACATATTATAACATACATAATGAATCGTGGTAGTATACTACACTATTCCGCCAGTCCCTTTGCCACAAACATTTGCCAACGATCACGCCATGGCTTCATATTACAAAATAACTGAATCTGCATCTTAGGAAATATATACCTAAATGAAATGAATGCAAATAACTTTAAGCTGCACAATTATTCAATTACTAACATTTTACATCCATGTACACAATGAAAGCATATACTTTAGTAAGAAATGTCCTCTTTTTTATCACATGTTTGTCGAACAAATACGCTAATACCAAAGTCAAAACAGAATAAATTAACATTCCTACTTCAATATTAATATTGTATAGTTCCGGACCCAACATATACTATGTGTAAGAATATTAAATAAATTACCCAATAACATAAGACGAACGATAAATGAAAGATTTTTGAATAAGACAACGTTTAATTAAAATTGTTATTATTAATTTGAAGAACGCTTATATAACTCATACAATTAATGAATTCAATATTATAAGTTTTGCAATACGCAATTAATTATTTTAATATTATATGGCGAAAGTAATGAACTAATGTAAATTGGTTACCACTACGTTAAAAGTGAAAAATAATAGTTTATCTTTTCACAAAAAAATATTTGAAAGCTTAAAGCTTCTTTAAGTTAAAAAAATATATCACTTAAACGACCACCTCCGGAATCGATGCACATTCTCACATCAAAATAAAATGACAGAACAAGTCAGTCCGCTCCCAGTGTATTGTAAAATACCCTCCTTACATGCCTTTCTTTATCTTAATTCTACATGCCTTTCTTAATTCTTGTAACAAAAGATACATATGTACATATGTTACTTATACGTTGCAATAAAAATACAATTTGATAAAGGAAAGCAACGAACTATTCAGATGAAGGAAATTTGAACTGGTTTTCTTATTTAGCTTGATGAAATATTTTTATTACCAACAATAATTTGTCCGCAGGACGCCCTCCTTCACGCTATTAAAGAAGAATATGTGGAAGCCGTAGAGATGCTTCTGCAGTGGGAGGAAGAACATCATGTACCTGGTGAACCTTATGTAAATATTGTGAAATTATTTTGGAATATGATTGGCTTACTACACGTACATTACATGCTATTTAAGAACCTTCGCGAATGCTTTGATTAAATTTGCTTGATTTAAAAAAAATGAAAATTTAGTCCAATGCAGATACGTAGAATACACATATTACCTTGTCAAGAAAGCACGTCTCTGAAACAGACGTGTATCGATGAGGACAATGATGAACCTAGAAGAAGCATACATCAGGTCTGTCAAGACCTATGTATTTGGCAATCGGGCCCCTCTCTCTACTCTGTAACGGACCGACGAGGACGTAACAATATAATAATAATGATAATAAAACAAAAAATAATACTCACTACATTTTGACGAAATCCAACGTTTCAATGAAGTAAAAATAAATTCTCAATCTGGTCAAATTTCTTCCATAACTACAAAAGAACTCACCAAAGTGTCGCCATATTTAAATGTAACCGAAGTAATTAGAGCAATAAAACTTTCCATGTCTCATTTGTCGAAACTTTTCGGGAGAGCGCGAGTTGTAATTAACGAAACTGATTCATTCATTTCAGTATAGAAACTTATCTCCTCTCTAAATTCTGTATCTGCAATAATCCATTAATGCAATCCGACAAATGATTTAAGATTTTAAAATATTTGTTATAGTTGTTATCCTGAAAAATGAGACGCATAAATCTAAAATGCATATTATAAAGCCAAAATCAGAATGTACGATTTGTACTTACATTTGTGAATTTCCTTTCAGAGTTGGGAGTCTGTAGAACCATCAGCGGCGACCTTCACTTCAGATATCACTCCACTCATCCTAGCAGCGCACAGGAATCACTATGAAATTCTCAAATTACTACTGGACAGAGGAGCCACTTTGCCTGTACCTCATGACGTTAAGTATGTTCCAAAATGAAACAACAAAATAGTAATTTTCTAAATCACCGGCTTAATATCTTGTGGGGCCACGTCTTTGTTAACTTTATTAGCACTGTACAAATTACGATGAAAACTACTATTTGTATGAAGATGCAGCAAAAACCAATATGATCACGGTTTTATACAACATTATCCAATATAATTTATCAGACCTCCGTTCGGCTTATCACTAAAATAATCAGAATCTAAGCCCTTAAAATGGTGTGCTGCATGGCTAGCAAGAAACATTAACTACCCAGATTAGTAATTTTTAGAAGCCATATATATCGCTATACAATACAGAAATAAATGATGTTTGCAACACGCGGTGACATATGATATGTACATTGTAAGATCTACAAACCCAGAGCATGTATATTCAGCATTTATATCACAGGTGCGGTTGTGACGAATGCGTGAAATCATCAACGGAGGACTCTCTCCGTCACTCCCAGTCTCGAATCAACGCGTATAGGGCTCTGTCCTCTCCCTCCCTAATAGCCCTCTCCTCAGCAGACCCGCTGCTAACAGCTTTCCAGTTATCATGGGATCTACGGAACCTCAGCGTTATGGAAACTGAATTCCGTGTTGAATATAAGGTGAGGTACTATTTAATGTAGCTTTACGACTGTTCAAGTATTTTAACATAGTTAAGCAAAGATACAACTATTTAAAACACATACTTCTATATGTTTCTTTATTCAAGATAATTATCGCTTCTGTTATGGTTCTTATTGCATAACGTGAAAATTAAATTGAATAATATTTTCACATCTATCATTTTAATATTCTCAATATAATTTCCAAGGCTTTACGTCAACAATGTCAAGAATTTGCAACGGCCCTCCTAGATCACACGAGGACCTCAACGGAACTGGAAATCATGCTCAACTACAATCCGAATGAGTTCGATTGTTGGGAGCCGGGAGAGAGACAGACATTGGGAAGACTTAAGCTCGCCATCAATTACCAGCAGAAGATGGTTTGATATTCCAATAATATATATGTATATTCAAAACTTTCAAGTAATATGCATAACCTACATAAATAAAAATATAATACATCCAAACAGAATATAATAGGTGAACATGAGATAGGCAAAGCAATGTAGCACACTCCCATGAGTCACCTGTGGTGTTATTCTTCCCAGATACTATGTACAGTGCTAAAGGACAAAATTCGCAATTCCAAATCACATGAAACATTTACATAGGAAGCTTAATTACTCGTAATGTATTTCCAAAATATTACCAAAAACAAAACAACAACAGATAAGTTACCGCAGCATACATAGGTAATTTAAGACATCAATTTTCTATATGATACAATGCAAATTGAGTCAGTTGAAACGAACACACCGTTAGTCTTTATTTCGCAAGCGTTACCGATTACTCTCCTGTGGGGAATAGAGACGCGCTGTTTGTTTTAAACAACGAGAACGAAAGTCGTTACAACTTAACATTATCTATTCATGTTCACGAAACTAAACTTAAAACCATGTAAATCTGGTTGTGCTCTAATTTTAATACAAAATATCAAGAAATATTCTATTATAAAAGTATATTTTCATATGAGGTGAGATTTAATTGCTGTATTAAAATTATCTTGTTGGACTGTTATTACATGCACATTTAATTTTGTCAATCAGTTCGTTGCCCACCCTAACGTTCAACAGTTACTGGGAACAATTTGGTACGAAGGCTTACCAGGATTTAGAAGAAAAAGCATGGTCGGACAGTGTTTACAGGTAAAAAGCTAATTTTCATTACGTCTCTATTTGTCCTTACCTTTGTCCTTTTGTTTATTTAATAATTATATAAAAACAATAAATAAGTAAATGAGTACTATTAATTATTTTGATGTGACGAAACCGGACCAAATGTGGTCCTCTGATATACGAGTACGCTACGAGTAGATATAATTTGCTTCTCATTTTCGATATTTTATATATAATAATTTTTACTTGTAATATTTTAGGTCGCTAAGCTCGGCATTATGTTCCCAGTGTATTGCACTCTTTACATGTTATCTCCTGATTCGGAAAACGGAAAATTTATGAAAAAACCCTTCGTTAAATTCATTTGCCACAGTACGTCTTATATGTTCTTTCTAAGTAAGTATACCTTTTACTGTAACTATTATAGTACTGCTTAACATTCGAATTCTTATCGTAATTGTTTTCAGGAGCCTTGAATATGTACCAGCATTGCTCATTTTCGTCGTCATCTTACTTACTGGGATATATTGTTTTTCTCCCTAATAATTTGTTTCACAATACACTTCAAATCGTATATGTCATCAATATTAAAGATATAAATACTTTATTAAAAGTGAATACCAACTTACGCCATAGGTACATATTTTTGCAACTGAACGGCTCTAATCCTGGATATGTATCATGAAAGCAATGGCAATAACGTTCATGTCGAAACCAAAGCAAAAATATCTTATATTTTTACATCAATGGTACGTTACCGATCGTAAATTAAGATAAACGCCGATATAAATTCATAGCTTTAGGAGTTGGTGACGATTTATTGTATTTATGTACTCGTAAGTTGTTTTTTCTCAGAATCAGCACTGATTCATCTTCCAAATGTTTGCTTATCCAATAACGCATAAAAATAAGATTTTTCCAACTTATCTTCAAAAGAATCGTTTATTAGTTTAGTTTAGTTTAGTCATTCAAATAACATAGGATTTTATTTTTTATACAAACATAAACATTAAATTATTCAGATATTATACTTTACTGACTACTACTAAAATCTTACTTCGGTCTTCTCATAACCACTAGCTTACATTTTTAGTAGTGACTGAAAACCAAAAGCAGATAAAATTAGGATATTATGACATAATAGAAAATATTAATGAGGAATATTGTTTTCGTTTTTTCATAGCAATGGCTCTTTACCTGAATGAAGTATTGTTAAATTGTTAGATATCGATATATATCGTAGTGTTCTTGGTTGTGGAATATTCGTTTAGATAATGAAATCAGAGTACAAAATATATTTTGTAACGTGTTTAGTTAACACTTCTCCGAATATTAAAGGCTAAGGGTTGGCAAAAGTAAAACGAATACTATTTTTCAGTGTTACTGTCATTGGCATCCCAAAGAGCGGAGTTTTTGGTACTGGAATATTCTGGAATAAGCTGGCTACAGGAATTGGTGGAGTATTGGAAAAAACACGAGCGCGGTTCGCTTCCTGGTCTCATCGAATCCACAGTCATTCTCTATATAGCAAGTAAATTTGAGTTTTTTGGCATGCTTTTAATACTTCTCTTCTATCAGGGAATTGTTGTCGGGAAGAAATCATTGGCTGTCACAAACCACATATTACACGGCTGCATTAATTTTAAAATTGAAACAATAACTGTATATGTATTTGTATTGTTCTGCAAAAAAAGATACTTTTAGCTTTGGTCTTGTTAAGTGTCTTAGTATGTATTCGTTCCCTATGTAGGTCTTACTGTGTAACGGTTTTTGTCCTCAAAGGTCCATATCGTCCAATAAACAAAAATATTACTTTATCATTAATTGTTCATTTCCGGATATTCGCAACAAATAGATTCAGCACCTCCACAGATCTACAGTCGTTTGTCACTGTAGCGATTTACGATAGACCGAAACCAATCATGCGGTTAGCGGTGAACCGCCCCATCTGTTGAGTGCCTTCCACAACTCAACATCCGAAAACCTAACCAAAACATCTTAATAATTGTCTCACTATAAGTTACAGTAAATAGTATTGTTATATTTATGTACTATGTATATATTATATACTATTCTCGACCCGGAAAAGTTCAGAAGGCAACAGAATAAGATATAGATTGAAATATTGTTGTAAGGTTAACGTTAATACGTGATATAAACTGTATCAAAGTAGAACAAAGCAAACAAACGATTGAATCGTTTGGCGAAGGCTGAAATATGGCAATTGCTTAATATTAAAATTCCTAATTGTTTACATTTATATACCTACATATTTACCTAAATATCTTCACGCCAGAGACCTTGCGAGGTGAGCTTCTTCCACATTCATCACTCTATTCAATATATTCATACATGCACACGAGTTTCCGTAGTCTTCTAATGCCTTTCTTTCTTTCTTCTATTTGGTCCAGACAGCTCAGCCTTGGTTTCCCTCGGTACCTGTACCATCAACATTCACATTACATATCTGCTTTGTCAATCTTTCATCACCCATTCTTTCATCATGTCTGAACCATGAGAGCATGTCCTTTCCCATCTTTACACTAATATTCTCTTTCACACAATTCAATACTAGGAACGCGGATACTTGCAAGAACAACGAAATGCCATGCATTCTACCCGATGTTAAGGGTTTACAATAGCAGGAAGAAAAGTGAAAATAAATCAAGAAGGACTTATTTTTTGTTGGAGATTATTACAAATATTTCAAAATTAACTTTTTATTAAAATTATATTAATGTGAACAGGTCTAATCTGGGGTGAGCTGAGATCTTTGTGGACGGGTGGACTACTTGACTACATCAGTGATCTATGGAATATCGTGGACTTCATCACGAACATGTTCTATATGGGCTGGATAAGTCTGCGGATGTCTTCGTGGTATATCGTACAGGTAATATACATACATTTAATTGCTTTCGCAAGCTTTTAATGCTGTAAATATTTTATTAGCTTCAACAGAATTTAAAATCAGATGAATTTTAAATGCTTGGGTAGCGTGTGCTACAAAAAACACCTATTTTTGTCACGTATCATATGACAATTGAGTTGTTGTGACCTAAGTTAACAAAATTGTTATTGAGAAACACAACATGGAGCATTCGAGTCTCATAACTATAATAGCAGATCGAGATCCGTTTATTGAATAGTATTATAACTGGACTTTACGGCTTATATTCTAGTATATTAGAATCAAAGACTGACGTTCCCTAAAAATACCTGTTTCTTAATAATAACACTGTAACTTGGAATGTACACGTTCCAAAAAGTTGTAAGTAATTACGTAAATGACCTCCGTGACTAGTACTACTTTAATTAAGGTTTTAATTAGAATGAGAACATGATGTTGCCGAAACGGAATGCGACGTCTTGAATTTTGTTCCCGTTAAATTGTAATAGAAACAGACAATGTAAATTAGGAAAATATAGATTTAATTACGAATAATTGCTTGGTGTCGGGTTGTAAAAATAACTAAAAAAGTGACACATTAATATCTATATTAGCACGGAATTGTTCAACCGTCTAGTCAACATTACACGGACTATCTTCAAGCTTACTCTGGGAGCGGATCGCCCTAAAAATATATATAAATATATATTTATTATTAATAATGACCAGATGATGTTGATGTCACTAACATTTTTACAAGTTTTAAACATAAAAAAATAAAAATAAATCAATTTAAATTTATATTAATTTGAAAAATCTAACTCTTTCATGAGATGGTAAACTGCAATAAATAAGGTAATGGGAGATAAGGACAAATTATTAATAAGTACAAATCTATAGTTACAAAATACAATCTTGATTTTCTTTCAGCGCGATTACAACAGAGGCCTGGACCCTTGGTATCCTCGAGAACGTTGGGACTCCTTCGACCCCATGCTACTTTCTGAAGGTGCTTTCGCTGCGGGGATGATCTTTTCATTTCTCAAACTCGTCCACATCTTCTCCATCAACCCCTACCTCGGGCCGCTGCAAGTATCTCTCGGCAGGATGATCATTGATATTATCAAATTTTTCTTCGTGTATATGTTGGTGCTGTTTGCTTTCGCTTGCGGTGAGTAACTTTTAATTTTACCACAGCATTGGATTTTTTCAGTCAAAAACGACGTAGATAAATAATAAACATTGGAAAATATTTACAGCCACATACAATTTTATACGTATTATTGTATTCGTGGATATCATTACTCATCTCTTATCACTTGCTATCCCGTTGATGATGTGTTTTCTATACATTTTGTACAGTTTCGCCTGGTAGTTCTAACTGCAAAAAAAGTTAATTTACTAAAAATGCAAACAGAACTCAATATAATCATCAGTGGTACTTTTTATTTAATCTAATAAACCTCAACATCTCCTCCTTGTAGTCTCAATAGCAAATCATGGGTCAGCTTACAAAAATCGATAAGCCATAAATTTTATTTTTATTGAGGCGATGTTACAACGTAACTTTGCTTTATTGCTATAAACGTTATTGGAAACGGATCTAATAACCCGTCACAATTCATCTGCAGTTGCCTCTTTTGTTCTATATACCACTAAATTTATTGTATATAGAGGATTAACAATTATAATTTTCAGGATTGAATCAACTGATGTGGTACTATGCGGAGTTAGAATCGCATAAGTGTTATCATCTGCCCAGCGGGGTGGCGGATTTTGACACGCAAGAACGAGCCTGCACCATATGGCGACGTTTTTCAAAGTAACGTTCTAAATGCCTTAAAAGTTGTATCGATTTTTTTTTACTTGCTTAATTGTACACTGTACACAAATACTCTTCTATATGAAATAGGCTTCTTAGTAAGCCTATTCGAGGCATAATTTTTTTCATATCATTCAATTCCTAATTTTAGTTCCCTTTCTATATCACCGACAGTCTTTTCGAAACCTCGCAATCTCTCTTCTGGGCATCTTTCGGCTTGGTGGACTTGACCTGCTTCGAGCTCACCGGTATCAAGAGCTTCACTAGATTCTGGGCCCTGCTGACGTTCGGCTCGTACTCCGTGATCAACATCATCGTGCTACTTAATATGCTTATTGCCATGATGTCCAACTCCTACCAGATAATTTCGGTTAATTTTAATATTTTACTTGATAATTAAAAGTAACTAATGTGTTTTGAATTTATAATACTGTAGTATAATTATAGTATAAGTAGTTTATGTACATACAAATGTATATTTCTATCAAAAATTTTATCTGTCAGTGTAAAAGTTAACAATGCACACAGC
>DWDT01005637.1:0-10278 GCA_018245595.1 Microceris scylla
TACATTGTTGACATAATAAGTAACGCAAACGAAGTCGCGGATACTAGCTAGTTTCAAATAAAAGTCAGACATGTCACGTGACACGACGTAATGAAAGGGATATATACAGATACAGAATATTTACTGAACACACCTGCGCAAATAGTCGCATTGATTACAACAGATATTTGTTCCACACTAGATTAGCGGTATCAGTACTAGATAAATTGATTAATTTGATTTTACAAGGCGGATTAAATGATCCTTCAATGTTACTCTATCGATAATTCTTTGTGTTTCACGAAATACTTTTGATATAGAATTGAGTGTTCCACGAAGGTTGGTGTTCAATCATGTACATAGTTTTATGTAATGTTAAAATTAAAACTCGTGGTTAATCAATGAACGTTCTATTTCTGTCTAGTATT
Source organism: Microceris scylla (assembly GCA_018245595.1). Lineage (NCBI taxonomy): Eukaryota > Metazoa > Arthropoda > Insecta > Lepidoptera > Hesperiidae > Microceris > Microceris scylla. The sequence continues at coordinate 408 of DWDT01005637.1, forward strand.
ATTCTAGAACTAGGTTATTGTTCTTAGCTCTATGTACAATTCCATTGCAAGTCAATAATATAATCCTTTCAGTAAATGTATGAAGCCACGTCAACACTACTGTTATGAGTTTATCAACAAAATCGTGCACGCCGATTTAAACGGTATTGTGTCGGAATAGAAAAGAAAGTTGCATGCATATTTATTACGCGTGATACATTCTCAAAATTTACATTACAAAGACCGGTGCGGCGTCACAAATTGTCTTTAGATTTCAACATGAGAATTGTACATATTTAATAAAATACCGTACCCACTCACTTGAAAGTCCTTGAATAATTATGAAAATGTGAGATTATTAACAACATCTTATTACATAATTACTTAGATGTTTTAATCGCATTATTTAATTGTTTTAATTTTACCGATAAACGTGCAAAAAATACGATAAAAAAATGAATAAAGTGTCAGTAACATTCTCATCATTCTTTGGCACTTTTCATAAGAATTTTCGGCATATGACTAATTACAAATATTAGTTTTCTAATATTAAAATTCGGATAAACAAAATACCTAATCGAAACCATAACTAATTGCCTGACACGCACACACTGTAAAGGCTTTATATCAAATTAATTTTACAATTATATGATTAATCAAAGCTATGTCACACTCTGTAGACAACAAACATTTCTGTGCACAAATATTTAAACCTGGCCATTGCTTTAAAAACAAGTCAACGTAACAATGTTCTAGTTCTTTTTAGAAAACTCTTTATCATTGTGCTATCGTTATCAGCCACTCACCTGCCATGTTTTCGTCGCAGTGTCTTCGTACTAACTGTCAGGAAGACGACGTGATATTATATATATGGACACGCAGCACCTGATTCATCAGATAGATAATCGACAGATAACGAAAACTTTTAACGAAAAATTTTTATACCTACCTACTACTATATTGAAAAAGAAATGCATTTGTCGACGGTGGCGCCATTTTGTGACTGTCAGCTCGATACATAAAAATTACCGGTATTTCTAGGAACGGCAGCGCCTGAATTTGAGCTAGTTCGAGGTATTACGTATGCAACGAATTGTTCATGATGAATCAATAACAATACATAGCGTAACAATGCATCAGGTATAGCATTCGCTTCCGCTGAAGGCGCTTTACAGCATGTTGTTTCTACTCTAAGGTAAAACGTAAACACTTGATCCAGTTGTAGATCCTACACGAATCCGGAGATGGAACAAGTTAAATGAATGTTTAAGCAAGAACAAGATTGATGAAATATAATGACAAATGTATCCAACAAAATATAGCAATATAATAACAATAACTTTAATATCTATGTAGGTATATTGTGAATATACATTAGCAATAAAAACTATATATCAAATATTTTTTTTTTAATGGTAATTCTTAAGTTTTGTATGGTGAATCAGAATTTTTATCTATTTTCGTGTTAATTTTATCCGATATGTTTACGGCTTACAAAAATTATTAATTGATTTTCCATGAAATGTCGTAGCAGCATATTACTGTCAAATATTAAAGTGGTTTTGAATGCGGTACCTACATGAAGAATTCTAAAGGAACACGAGCAAAGTCGAGGATGGCTACTAGTTCTTAGTAAATTGGTTATAAATAGAGAATTAATTAGTACAAAAACCGATCATTCAAATATCATTAAACATGTCATTAGTAATTAGAAGTAGATATTATATGAAAACTATATTATTAAGTACTTATAACATTAGTAAACCATTGATTGAAGTTTTAGCTGTCCACAGGTTTCTGGTCGAATCCCTTGCGAGTACCCTCTCATTTTAAGAATAGGTCATTGACGTATTTTAATATCGAATATAGGTAGGTACTTTTTCTGTTAACATGGCGATGCCTTGACGAGAATTTCATTTAAAATCATTAACTCACCTAAATCTGAGAGTAGTCCCGTGCATAGCAGTAGGACTACGTATAAAAGATGGGATGCTGAATTTTATTAGTGATTACAGTACTGTGGGAAATTTTAAGTTATTCAAAGTATACTCATATTGGTGACGAACACCACGGTCTGTTTGTTTCTTTGTTGTTGAGAAATATTAATATTCAAACTAAGTTATTGGTTTGGTCTATATTATTATTAATACATTATTATATCGTCACGCCTCATCTCTTACGTGGTAGACAGATAACAACATTTGATTCAGACATATATTACGAACTTGTAACACACTGTGCACAATAAATTACAAGCTACACTATTTAATATTCTAAGCTAAATGAAATAAAGTAATTAGAAACTGTACAATTTCTCAAAGTCAGCAATTAAAGTTCAAAGATTTCAACTGTATGAACACTACGTCTCAGCAATTGTGTTATAAAACTCAGAACTATTTAGTCCACATTCCAGTCTTATTCAAACAACGTCCTGTTTACGTTTTGTTGGTAAAATGTGGCAAATAGACAGGAAAAAACAAAAAAATTTTGACGCAGCAAAAATGTTTGCAAGGAACTTGGCGTGAAGATCTATGTAGATATGTATGTATGTAAGAATGTTTGCTTTTAATATTTAACTTATTCTTAAATGCTTTTAATACGAATGCAATGTATAAAAAAAACGTAACTACACGCTTGTAATACCTGAAGAGGTAGGCAGAGGAATGCGGAATACTCCCTCGTTTCACCGGTTACGTTTAAAGTACGTCCCACTATGGAATAGATGATGAGCCTATTGCCATGCATCAGGCACATATCCAGACTCCGAACCGCTACTAGTAAATCTAAGTTAGAAAATTTTGATTTTGTAGTGTTCGACCCGGGAATCGAACCTGGGAACTCCCGATCGGCAGTTGCAGTGGCAACCAACAGGACCACCAACCACCACACCAACGACAACTAATGTAAGTGTAGTGATAGAGTAGACTGCTTATTTGATCAAGTGGGTGCAGGTGCGACAGCTGAACGAGAGATCCTGGATTCGAATCCCTGGTCAGGTACAGGATTTGTCCATCATTTTTTTATAGAAATTTCTAGTCATGCCTTGGAATTTGGATATGTGCTCAGTGTATGGCAATAGTGGTAAGCCTATTGCCATATTATACCGGATACAGATCCTGGTTGTGAGACGTAAACATACTGGTGAAATGTGGTAGTGCACGACACTCCTCTTCCTACCTCTTCGGGGCTTACATGCGTGATGTTACCTTACTAACTGTACTGTAGATCACCTCATATTCCTACAATGCTGCTCGAGGATAGTGGCAGTTGTGACTGTTGTCTGTTTGTTTGCTTGCTCGTTGTTTGGTAACTATGAGTTGTTGGAAGTCTTGTTTACCTCTGATGTACCGTTATAAATATAGTAGATATCATGGAAATTATAAAGCGAATAATCAGTAAACACTAATATGCTCTCGCTTCCTTTTTGAAGCAAAAAACTTCCAACGCCGCGGAGAACACCCTGATAGAAGAGCGGGGCTCCAGATTGAATGCTAATAACATTTTCAACGTTCAACAAGCAAATAAAACGACCCCACGGTCTCGGTAGCCACTCGTCGCAATCCGCGGCATCGGTGTCTTCGTACGAAGTCATTTCTAACACTGTACCGTCATGGATGTGATACCAGTCCATATATCCGAATCCTGCGAATGTCCAACCACTCGTAAAATATGAAACAAAATCAGGCGCAAGGTAAAAAGCTTCTCTCTCTCTAGATGCCGGCGGTTCCTTCACCTGGCCTTCATTTATTGTAATAATCATCAGATCGTGAATCGGTGAATGTGTTTTTTCAAATCCCATTCTTATCCATACTTTGTTTCGTTCAGCAACGTCACCATAAAATGCAGTAACCGCCAATAATTTAGTTACATTGATTTTCTTATCGATAGCATATAACTTAATTCTACCTTTAGTGTCCAAATACTTTTTATAGCTCTCATTATCCTCATTTGAATTTTCCAGATACGGCTCCAAGGGATTTGCAGATGTTACAAGAAAATTTTCGCCAATCAGAGTACCAATACCAACGGGCTTGTCATCTGCTGTGATAGCCACAACGCAGTCAAATCTATTATCAGAGTCTGGCCATAGATATTCAACATCGGCCAATATTATGCTTAAATAATAAATTAATATTGAAGATGTACATCTGAAAATTATATTTTGGTTTAACATTAGGCAGGTACCCGATTTCTTTAATTGATTGTAGAATAACAATTACGTACAATGTATAAAGATTCATATTTGTTTTAATTTCGATTTTTTGTATAATCTAAAACGAAGTAAAACGTTTTATTATACTGCTCAAGTATCACGTTCAATGATTTCTACGTTACACTTCGCATTGTTATAAATACTTTCGGATCATGTTGTTTACAAATAACATAGTTTATAACATCATTTAGTAATAAAAATATTTCTTGTCGGTATGTGAACATGATTTATTTACCACGTGGGTATTGACATAATTGTAGCCTGTAGGTATAAACCATATCTATAATTGTTAAAAGACGCTCTGACACTATAGTAAGGGTGCGTTTCCACCAGGGATGAGCGAGGATGCGTAGCGAGGAATGTGTTTGTTAACAACCAATAGAATTCCTTCCTTTATCTAGCCTCGCTCAGTACAGGGAAGGGGAAAGGATCGTATTGGTTCTTAACAAACACATTCCTCGCTACGCATCCTCGTTCATCCCTGGTGGAAACGCTTCCTTATTGTACATGTTGCGTCAGTTAACAAGCCTTTCTTGGGATTGCTGGCCGTGTGTTTAAACCAAGATATTTATTAATAATTTGTTTCACGTCATCATCATTATCAACCCTTCTTATTGTTTTCCTATCGTATACGGGCTTATGCTTAGAAATAGAAGGGTAAATTTTTTAGTTTATTCTTATTTAATCAATTTTATTAATTAATTGATATTTTATAATACCATCATATTTTATTATTATAAAAGCATTTCGCAGGACACCTACATTTTGTATAAAAGAGACGAGAGTTAAATCACTATTGGGTTTATTTAATAACCACACGATCGTATCGTATTCATTATGGTTCTGGCGATCCTGATAAATTCTTCTAAGGCGTATTCGTTGTCCCTTCTGTAATCCTCTACAGCTCCATACGTAACAAGTAGGTCTCTGAGGATACCTTTGACCACATCTTTTATTATCATCGGATTCGGCCTACCGCTATTCTCCGCTACTCTCAATGTGGATGACACCTACAAAGCAACGAGAATTTATATCTTTGCTGACAAATGTATTCTTTATTCAAATATTTTTCTACAAAACTATGTTGTCAATATTTAAGACAATTTTCTAGGTAGCATAGAGAAGTACCTTCAATTTCCAGTTTCTAAGCAATTCGCCCATGGCTGTACCTTCACGTTTCCTTCCAATTGTTTGTAGATTATTACGTAGAACACTCAAATGATGCTGTCGACATACATCTACAAGAAAGAGTACCGGTAACATGAAAAACAAGAAAATACAAATGCAACCTCTTAGGAAATTCATTGTAGGTGCCAAATATACTTTAAAATTTTAAGTACCTCTTTTGCAATGGGCCTCATCGTCTTCATGCGGACATTTTGATATACCATCACAAAGTCCGTCTATTGGTATAGATTTATTCAAAGAACCTTCACAAGAATATCTCGTAAGACTTGGTTCTGCTATACAGACCCTAATACATTTTCTCGTACAAATTGGCATAGAACATTGTCTGTTTCTACAATAGCATCCATCGTTTCCAATAATTCTAGTATTACCAGTATTGGACCGTTTTAGAGCATTTACAATCTTTTCGTTTAAAGACAGAAGAAATAAATATACTTCTTCTACTTGGTAGGGAAAAGAAGACTTGGCGATAGCTTCTAAATAAATAGAACTTAATGATGAAAAGCACTGATTCCTCACTCGTCTGATCATTTCGAGGTCAGGGTCTGGAGCCATGCAGTGTTTTTGTAAATTTTCAATAGAGTTACGTAAAGATACCAACATATTTCGAACAAAGGCATAGTCTTTTGATGTTATTTTTCCCGATAGCGAAGTTAACATTTCACCAAACATTTTATGAGCTTCATATTTAGCAAAACTAGTACCTATAAAAATAACAAATTTCGTTTAATTTTGTAAATTAATTTCAATATTACATACAAATGAAAATTTACTGATTTTATTTCATTTAACCTGTAACACATCCCCGCTCATCAGTCTGGTCCAAACAATCGAATTTTCCGTCACAAATGACGCTTATTGGTATACTTTCAGTTTCATTAATAGAATCGCATCCCCATCTAGCTAAATTATATTTTTGCCAACAGAGGCGCTTGCAGTTATCAGTGCAAGTGATATTTTCACAACGTCCTTTGTTACAGATGCACGACTTCGGAGGCCATTCTACTTCTTTAATTGCTTCATCCCAGTCTGCGTCGAAGAAATCATAAAATTTTCGGGCATTTAACATTTTATCCCGCTGGGAACATAATATAGCGTCTAGGGCTGATGCCAATGAACTGATTACTAATGATATTTCATTAACCGTCTTTTTTACATTGCCTTCTCCGTTAGAAGAATCGCTGTTTGATACGAATGACCAATTGAACTGCTTGTATTTTTCCACGAACTCCTGCTGAGCTTGCAATATGGTGCGAAAAATTATTATTTCTGTGGTCATAATCGATTTTTTTGTCGTATTTGGAAAACAACCCAATGCATAAATATCTTCGGTTTCAGAAATAATAGAGTTTGCGTTATGCACTCTTTCTGTGACTAAAAACAGAAATGAGCAAGTTATTAAATAATACTAATATAATAAATTTAATTTGTTTTTAAAAACATTAATTAATTTTTAGGCAACTTAACAATAAAGAAATATGACCTTGTGATGTACAAAATTTTTCATCAGTTCTATCGGGGCAATCAATGAAACCATCACATAACTTTTCAATAGGAATTTCTGTGTCACCAAAATGACATTTCAATTGCTTCATTTCTTTTATGTTCTTGCAAGTATGGTCTAATATATGTTCACATTCATAGCGTGGTGTTAAACTTTGAATAAAACGTTCCGTACTTGTTTCTAAAGTTCGATTGCTGGTACGATTATAATTATCGTTACTTTCATAGGTATCAATATTGTTTCGCCTTATATTGCTTTTAACTATTACATTGAAATTTTCACTATAGTCTTCGCTGTAAGTTTTTCTTTCTGCACCTCTGTATGCAATTTCCAAAATATTTTTACTGTTTTCATTTGATCTTCTTGGTATTTTCATTATTAAATTACTATCAGAAAAGTTATCGGTGTTATTAGAAACGTTATCATGTTTATTGAAGCCATTATTGTTAATATTATTATTCTTAATATCACTATTATTAGAATCGTTATCAGTTATTTTAAATTCGCCTTTAATTGTTTGTTTTGAAATTTGTTTGGAAATGTTGTTGTTTGATTCATCGATATTTAGAGGAATACTCGTTTGTGTATTTATTATATTGTTGTTTTTCATCATTTCTACGGTTTTTTGTTTTAAGCCCTTCATGATAAGACTAACATATCTCCCCCCTTTCTTACCCAATGATTTCGCTGCTTTATATAATTTTTCCTGAATTTCTTTTAGCATTTGTAATTTTCCCTCTTTAGACGTATTAGATAAAGTTTGCATTGAAATTTTGTTTATCTTATCCATTATTTCGTCCGTTCCCTCTTCTGTTAATTTTAGAGTTTTCAGACTTTCGAATTGTTGACCTAATAATCATTAATTAATGTTTAAATTGAGACCTTCATAATGTTTTTTATCATATAAACAAATATAATAATTTGGGGTAACTAATTTTGTAAACTCACCGGAACATTGATAGTGTAAATAGAAGATCAACGCACAATAGAGATTAAATTGCATGTTTGCTTTATTCAAAAGCTGTGAGGAAATAATTAAACCACTTTATGTTACAATATCTAATTATGATTTGTAGGTAATAAACTGTAAACAATTTATGAGATTGCGTGTTATATGATTATGTATTTTTAATGAACTCACTAACGTGATTTTATTATATTGCAGCGGTGAATGAATTCTCAATTTTAAAAATTCTGATTTAAACATGTTTTAAAGTGTTTTTATGATTAAATTTTTAAACATCCTATTTTTATACCCTCCGTACGAACGTTATTTTTTGACTCTTATTTATGTATGGACAGGGTTATACAATTTTAAAATAACGCTAAAGCTTGGCATTCTGTGAATATTATATGCAATATTCGATTCCAAGCATTTAGACGAATGTTGGAACTTTCGTTGACAGCCGTCACTGTCAAAGCTAATGTTCTGATTGCAATTTGGAATTTAAATATAGAGAACAATATTAATATAATATTTACTTGGTTTAGAAAATCTTTAAAACAGTCAGTATAACTGATAGTGAATTGAACCTCTAAAACCTTTCTGATACGTGAAAGACTATAATGAATACTTCCCTGATAAAATTAGCTCAGGTTAGGTGCAAAATTATAAATATAAATGTATGAATGAATTAAAAATTAAATTATTGCTTTTACTTCGTTTCGGTTTTAGTTAAAAATATATGCATCCGGTCTTTCATCGAAATGGACGCCTACATTTGCCTCCCAGATTCACACTTCAGCAGCGTTATGCAGAGTAGTTTCTGGGAAATACAGAATAACTAAGAAGAGAGACAGGCCTCTAACGTATGAAATGGCAAACCCCCCGCATTACATTGCCCACCGCAAAACTTGGAATTCATGGAACACTTGTAAGTGTTGTTTCATCAGACAAGTCTTGTAATCTTCAAGTTAGATTTGGTCATACTGCAAGGTATGTGCAGGTCTGACACAATGGGTTTCTAGTGGCCCTAGAAGCCTCCATGGGCTGCTGGATGACTTTAGAGCATTTTATTTTATGTATCTAATCAACACAAATTTGAACAGCTGTTAGGGATATTTGGAGCTGCTGACCATAATCTCTGAATTCACACTATGTTTAAGATATAAGTGTGATTGCTAGTATTTATTAATTCTCTGACTTCATTATCATTTTCAGCTAATCTAAAGGATGGCTTACGCAGATCCGAGACAGCAGTTGAAGATGAGTTCATCCGACGCTTTATGACTGGCACTTGGCACGGGCTCATGTGTAGTGAGGTGAGTTCTTTACATCATCACATCCATCTTCTCCTGTCCCATTGACATGAAGATGATATTTAGTGTGTTGGCAATCAAATTGAAACATATGGAGTATAAATAGAACAGGTAACCTATTTTTGAAAACATTCATTTCCAAACCAAATGGAAATGTTAGCTCACTTAATACAAATATAACTTAACAGTGTAAATTGACGTTTTTTAAAGTTCTAAATTTAAAGTTCTAAGTTTTAAAACTTGTTTAAAGTAGTTTGACATGAAATTATGGTAGAAATAGAATTTAAATGAATTTAACCAATTGCAGGTAATTATAAAACGGCAGTTCAATCACATCAGAGTGGCCGCGATTGTCAGGAGAGCCGTGTCTCCGAGCAAAATGTACTTCCTCCTTGGCTACACAGAGGAGATGCTGTCCAACTGGATCCAATGTCCTGTCACATTGGAACTGCAGACTGTTGACAAGTTTGAAGATGTTGTCTTCAAATATATTTAGTGTTTTGCATATTTTAGTTGTATGTGTAAATAGTAGATTATAATAGATTCATGAAAATCAATACTGACTTTATTTATGGCCCTAAAATAGTCCAGTTAGATGCCAAGTAAATAGTAATCAAATAGTAATTTTCTCGACTTTGACTGCCTCGTTGTTCGTGTTGGTTGCATGTGCGACTGCCGATCGGGAGGTCCCGGGTTCGATTCCCGGGTCGAACACTACAAAAATTTTC
>DWDT01005638.1:0-10278 GCA_018245595.1 Microceris scylla
GATAATTTCATGTTAATGGTAAACAATTCTAGATATATAGATTACCAGCAATGGCTACAATTGCTACCGTGTCGCGAGAGTCACCCGGGAGCACATTCCAAGAGCCCTAGTCCGGGACGGGTTTACGTACAATGACAATTATTATATTATCTTATTATTGATGTTACTTATGTTGAATGCGACATTTAGAACACACATTCTTATCTTTTGTTATTTCAGTTCAAACAATTTATTACCCCCTCAAAATACGAAGCTTGTAATAATTAATTTTTACTTTCAGACGTAACTAACCGTCAAACAGTCTATGAAGGTTTGTTTCGTGTTTAGTTAACTCTGAAGTTAAAATAGAACTATAACTAATTTCGGTTAAACTCGACCAAGATAATCATCTTAAATAAACGACAGGCTATTAATGTCTAACTTCGGTCTATAATAAAAGCATGTTGTTACCAGAGATATGTGTTGAAATTTGAATACAAGATTTGTTTTCACACCGTTGTAAACTAGATTATAGTTTTGATCAAAACATATTAAGAGGTTCATTTAACAATTAAAGTTTTATATAATAATAAAATATCACTATATGAACGCACTAAAATATCACTATAATAATGTCATAGTCACTTACTACTGGTCCAACAGGACAGTTAAAAAAACAACTAATTTTGTTTAGTACCTTAGTTAAATTCTACTTCGTACAGCTTGGCATTGTTCGCGACAATTGTGATCAGGCTGCATCGCGCTTACTGCGAGGTGGGATTATGTATAGTCCGACGTGAGTCGGTAAGTTTTTATAAAAAAGCTGAAAACTAGAATGATTTGAATAGGCTCTTGCACCTGTAGGGTTAGGGCCACAAGGCCGCACGGGCAAGTCCAATATGTACTGTAGAAAAAAGTGCTAATTATCTGTAGATTCATGTTCTTATTCCGTACTTGCTATATTGAGTGTGTAACAGTCAAGCTGCTACAAAGGTAGTGTTGCATGTGCGACCTTCAAAAATACGATCGATGTCCCTTATATAACACCATTGTGCCGCCAATGCACTCTATGTAAAGCGTTTTAAGGATCCTTTTGGAACAATAGGACTGTAATTTGTACTTCGCATGTTAGTATTAATCACGGCTAATGGAAATCTGAAGTAGGTTTTTATTCGCGTGCTAAAACAGATGTGAAAGTTTCCGTATGGTTTTCGCGTGGTATTAATTTTTGTTTGTGTTTCCTCCATGTACGTTCGTGTTCTGGAATAGAGACTATGATTTGCCAAACGTAGCATAGGCTGTTCTATAGCTAGGTGGAGCGACGATATACACAAAGTGGCTGGCAGCAGTTGGATGGGAATAGCTGAAGTTCGAGCTCAATAGTGTGCTTTGAAGATGCCCATATCCATCAGTGGACGGAAACGAGCTGGTTATGATAATAATATCTTCGCGTTTTCAACACTCAATATAATCATTTTGAATTACGTATTTTTATAAAAAATAGTAGTATGAAAAAGTCTAAAAGCAGACAATAAGCACCATGTTAATGTAAAACCATTACGTTTCTATTCACTTTTTACCAAGACCTTACCTACAGGAAGGAAACAGGGATAACAATTTGAAGACTAAATATGGATTACCGTATAAAATTATTTATTATTTTTTAAAAATTAATTATTTATTAATTATCTTGACATTCAGCTTAGGGTATTCTCTCATACACACGTCGATACAACAGAACAGGTAAGGCTTACCTGTTCTGTTGTATCTGTGCTGTAAAACAGAACACTGTTATATATAAGGATCAGGCTCACAGCATACACCTGCTCTCACCGCATATAACATACGTCATATATAATATAATACAATACATTTAATAATGGTAGGCTGTTGGAACTGAACTGAAATGATTTGACTGACTCAAGTATTTTAATACTCAAGACGATATTTAACGTTAAAATCATTGACATCGACAGAAAAATAAAATAGATGTCACAAGTAAATGTACAAACAAAAGGTATTTAAGAAAAGGATGAGCGCGCGTTTATTTATTAAATTATTTACATATTCTGTGACGCGCTGTTAGAGACGTAATCCATAGCCCAGTGGACCGTCCATATCCTCTATTAGGTTATTTGTTACACATTGGCACACAGCACATCTTGGTGCTTTATGGCACGAATGGGGCGTATGTATGTAGATGTCTGGTCATTCCAACTTTATACAGCCAGCCGAATCATCTAATTACCATCGTTTACGTAAAATCATATTTTGCCCAACAGGGATAATTACCCAATCTAAAGCCTACTAATCTTATAATTTAAAATGTTTAATCGAATTTCGTAATTGGAAAACGCACAAGAGATCATTCGTTCTTTTATAAATCCTCGTTTAAATTCAGCCGTATTTTTCCCAGATTCAACCAATTTGAGACTTGGTAATCCAATTAGCTAAATGTTGCCAGTTAGTAAATTTGAGTTGTTATTTTTTGAACGATATCAAACTGAACTATATAGAAACTATTTTTTTAGTTGAAATCATCGAGCGAACTAATAGCCAATCGTGAAACTAAGCCGCGGCAACTATTTCAAGTGTTTCAGCTTTGAAATTTTTAAAGCCTTTCCGAAAGTTTTCTTTACTGGAAGTTTAAAACCGACTTTATTGAAGAGGTTTAATAATATATATCGTCGGTTTTAATAGTATATTTAGTAACAACGTTTATAGATAAGTATATAATTAAGCTAGGGCTAGGTAGATGTCAAAAATAAATGCAACACATCAAAAGTATAAAAAGAAAATAAAATATGACCAAAAATTGACAAAAAAATACAAAAGGTTGTTTTCAATTCTTTCGTATGGAATTGACACTGACCTTCGTGACATTGACATTAAATCGTTGTTTTATTTAACCATTTTATAATTTTATTACTTGCTTATAACGAATATTAGGTTCAATATTTATTTTAATAAATACTTCATGCTGTTTTTGCGCATTCTCATTATTTGCGTCTTATGGCATAGTAAATATTTAGCATTTTTCTGGAAATAAACACTAATCATATTAAAAATACGTTAAATGCAACAATACGCCCGTAATCCTCGAAGAGGTAGGCAGAGAAGTGTAGTACACTCCCATATTACACCAGTTACGTTTAAGTCCCATGGAATAGGTGGTGAGCCTATTACCATACACCAGACACAATTTAAGACTCCGAGCTACTACTAGAAGTTCTAAATTAATCCAATAGTCAATAATAAATCCAACAATATCCGACCCTGGATTTCAACCCAGGACCACCCGATCGGCATCCGCGCTTGCAACCACTCGACCAATGAGGCAATCAATAAATAAGTTCTAGTACAGTAGGTACTTTACAGACACAATCAAGGATTTTATAGAGACTTCAACCAAACATCACACAACAAGAGGTGTTAAACACAGTATATAATTAAATACAGCTTCTAGTTCCTTAACATTACATAGAATAGAGTTATATAAGTTTCATTAAGAACAATACCTAATAAAATTATGTTCCACAGACATAGTTTGTGTCAATATTACTTGTAAGTAATTATTAAAGTACGACAAATGGATATAAAACGAAACAATGTGTAGTAGAATACAGAAGTTACTTCTAAATCGATCCGGTTTTGCCGTAAAAATACAATAAAACAAAACGGCCGCTCGCAAGTGCCTCGTCTATTGTATTTCAGGGAACACCACTCACCTAGTACGCTTAGCTTGGGCTCCTAGAATAAAACTTGGAATCATCCCTTACATCCCTTTAACATGTGTAAAAGAAATAACCTACTATCCGTTCTTTTGTTTCTCTATAGTGTGAGTTTCCTCTCTTTTCACTTTTTTGTAATTAGCGCTAAGTACAGCTCGGGTGTTCGTAATTAGGGCAGATCTGGTTAATCGTGTTGCATAACGGTGGCTGTTCCGAACTGAATGTTGTCGAGGGACTCGCGTAAGCATGTCCAATTTAGCATTACCTGCAATACGTAGGTATTTGTAAGCGACGTCCACGGATGCCGCGTGTTTTTATTACGAAAATAATACATAACTTAACACAATGCCTGATACACAAAGTATCTGTATAACAATACTTTTCTATTTAAAACTCTATTACATATTACAGTTGGCACCCACGCGACTTTAACTTTTTGAAAGATACATCTCAGAACAGGAGTTTGGCTAGGTTAGGCTTTTGAGCAACTTTGACAGAGATCTCCCTTAAAAATAGGATAAACGTCAATTTGTATGAGAGCGAAATATTTTTCCATAATCTAATTAAACCGACTGCCAGCAAACTACATACATGCAACTTTATCTTCGTCGCGATGATGATACATGTATCACATATAAGTGTATACAACACGACATGTCATTCTTTATAATTGGTTCTAAATAAATAATATAAAATAATAATCGACCCATTATAATTCCACTGTTAGAATACGGGTCTCCACTCATATTGGGAGGGTTAAGGCCATAGCCTACCACGCTGGCCAAGTGCGGGTCGGCAGACTTCACATACCTAGAATTTGTTTCTAGGTGTATGAAGTAAAAATGGTTTCTAGAATTATCCAAATTACTTCTGATGCCAAAAACAATACATGTACTCTCTCGCTCGCTCGACCCTTTTATCATTCAACTATTGAAACATGGGTCGCCTCTTAGCAAGAGAGGGTTAAGGCCATAGTTAGTCACGCTGGCCTTAGAGAAGTGTTTTGTAAGCTCTATGGTGTGTAACTTCTCTCACTGTATTTTCCTTCATCGTTATAGCAAGTGATATTTAATCCTAAAACGCATATTTTTGTAAAGTACTGTACTTGTATGTATGTATATACTCGTAATAAATAACAAACATCATATAATTACGTATGTATCTAGTTGTATGACGTGACTAAATCAGTTCAAATCAGATCATACCGACTATAAACTCGTAAATCAACCATGCGAAATGTATTGTCGTTTAAATCTATTTATGGATTAGCAGATGTACCACATATATCGGCAAAGCATTATGTTGCCAATAAAATTCCATAGTATCTTTATTCAGACTTTAAGTCTACCCAATGTGTTGTGTTAAATAAGCAATATCTAATATAAGTACTGAAAAAAACTTAAATTAGAAGGGAGACGAAGGAAGACCTAACTTCATATATGTATATTGACCAAATAGTTCAGGTACTGGCTGATAGCGGGGTCGAGAAGTCTTTGAAAGCGACATGCGTGTATGAAGAGAATGTTAAATGTAAAGGAATCAGGTCAGGTCGGTTAAGGATAGAGAAATTTGGCACTCGGTGCTCCCTGTCTACCTCGTGAGAGACCTAGCTTGATGATATAATACTAATATACTTATGACGAAAAATATACCAACAAAGGAATTGAATTACCTCCGAGAATTTATACAGCAATAAATAACAGTTTATCTAACCCTTGTCTGGTTTGTTAGGGGTTTAATAATGGTACTAAAAACGCTGAATCATAATAGCTTTGTAAGTCTTTCTCTTACGTATATATTTTTATGATGATAAAAAAAAATTAAAATATCTATTTACAAGAAATAGAGGATCTAATAGAAATAAACAAAAATGTGCAAGTAGCAAACTCATTTCGCTTTTAAATTTTTTCTGATAAAAATGCCCTCACACATCCACCGCAGCGCTGTTAGCGAGGGTGTTACACAATTTGTGGCTAACTTCATTTTTGTGAACATAGTCCAATCTAGTTTGACCTCTGGCTGTAAAATCGATATTTCCGCTGCTTGTTTTATTCGAAAACTTGAATTGGGAGAGGTAGTGATACATTGGTGACTCTAATGGAGTATGTGAATCGAAGTCAATATTTTTGTAAAGAAGAAGAAGAAGAGACTTGAGAAAAAAGATTCAATAAATACGTACATTATTTTGTTCATTATTATTATATCGTTACGATTTCTTATGGATGATTCTAAATGCGCCGGCTTATCTCACATGCATTTTTCGGGATGGTCCGACTATATCTGTACGACCGGACCTGTTCGAGGTCCTTCCTCAGGAGTTTCCGGCGTTTGCAGTGAGTTCGCGGCGGAGACACGGGGACACGTATTCCTTACGGGGTATGCAGAAAGCAACCGATATTATAACATAAAGTTAGAGGTCTGAATTGCGTCTTCTGCAATCATAACTCTCTTAGGAGAATGCTTACTTTCCTACCCTTTTCCTTTCTTCTCTTAGAAAAAAAGATAAGTAATAGAGAGCGAAAGCATTTAACCATTGTATTTCCTGTTGAGGCATAAGTATACACTAACTTCACTCGGTAGCTGTGCTTTATTAACAATTAAATTATACTCCGTATGCAACCACCTGACATTTACAATGCGACAGAAAACCCCGGGCGCGCGGTTTCTAGTTACACTAGTACATCATAGAAACCGACATTCCCTACGTCCCTTGGGAACACAGCGATCTAAATGTTAGAGCAAATATACATATATCTATAGCGTATGTGTAACTGTTCATGCAAATGTACAGAAATAGACAAATCACACCACACCCACCGCACGGCCCGTCAAGACGAACGTGACGTGAGTTGGACACGGATTTTAACTTGCCCCCTTGGATGGATAATTAATCAACATGCAGAAATCTCTGAGGATTATTTGGCTGTTTTTTCTATAAACTAATATTTGGATAGATGTACCCCGACACCGGCATATAATTTAAAAGAAATTACAAATAGATCATTTATTGAGGACGAATGAGAAAGAACACTGAGGGAGTTTCATCGGTCAAGACATTGGTCATGTCTTCTGCGCCATGTAGAGCATCATGGAGTGATATTCTTTTTGTTCTTCATACACACACGTCTTATAATTGATTGTTCCTGAACACTGTAATGATATGTACGTGATTCTAATTTCAAAATCAACTTCGAACCTATGACCGTTTATATTTAAACTTGAATTTATTTCCCACCACACTTCCCCTTGTCCTGACATTAATAGGCAAAGCTTGGGCTATTGTGTTTCGTACTCGACTCGGTGTAATGTTCTTAAAATATTTGAAGTGACTTTAGAAGGAAAATATACGGGCGCCTAACAACTGAATGATTGGTTAAAATACAGTTGTTGAGTTTTAAGAATTTAAAATAAAATTATTGTTTAAACATCGGATCGGACGGGTTGATAAGAATACATTAATTTGACACTCAGTTGTCGTTGCTTTATATTATTTTTTCCGAATCCCTAATTTGTATTTAAGTAGTTCATTTATTTTAGGTATTATGGTAGGTAATGCAATATTTATTTCGTGACATTACTTATTTAATATTCTGTGAAATCCGAACCGTTATATTCTATGTGTTCTGTACCAGAAAAGGATATTTTCTAACTTATATGTCATTGACAACAGATACACAATATGTATTTCTGACATACATTTATGTTATAATTTACTAACATCAGAAATTATTTGTTTGAAGTTACTATACAGATTGATAACTATGTGCTACATACCTACATTATTTAATGTTTTACAAGCATTACTTTAGTCGTAAATTTTTTATCGATATCTTTAATCCATTCTAATAATCATTCACAAAACATATCCATCGTAATGCTATTTCTGATTGAATTAAGTATCATAGATATTTATTTAGTAATCTTCTAGAAGGTTCGAAACGAAGCCAGAGTTAATAACATATGAACGTACTTTCGGCACGTTGATCGCATTTTTATTAAACAAAGTAGGTACGCAAAAGTTGATAAAGTTGGAGGTATATTTCAGAGAAAGTTACAGGGTGCGGTTCCACTCTGACTGTTTGATATGAAATAATTTCATTATGCTTACTTATTGCCTGCCTACCAACTCAATGTTCCACATAAGAGCACTACAGATTTATGTAGCGGCCATATTACTTTATTTCTCAGATTTCGTAACTGTTTTTCATGACCTCAAATGAGAACAAATGTATTACGAATGAAGCATATTTTTTTATGTTCGGATTTGGTAACGTTATTTAGGTCAATAGGCGAAGGGAAACGGAACAAAGTTGCTTTTGTTTTAAAAATTAAACTAGATATGGAAACGATAACAATTATTCAATTTAAATAATTCTGATTTAAAGTATATATTGTATTGGCACATTTTTGTATTAACATTTATGCGCGGTTAAATACACAATGTGTGATCAACAGCTATCTAATCAATTGATGTATATGCTTAGATCTGTGGCTGGTAAATTGTATGGTTCGTTTTTACGAGTATGCGAACTATGGCAAAGTTTATTAAAAGTTTTCATATTTTTGAGGATACTGGAATCAGTCGTACCCGGTTCCAACGATTTTATTTCATTTTTTTCACACATCGTGGTCAACCGGATCGAACGCCTTCAGGACAGTATTCGAGAACTTCCGTCAAGCGGACTGACCTGTATCTTCAACGATCCGTAGGAGAGTAACGTCGTAGACTAACTTTCTCTACTTGTGGGGAAATTCCCGCGTCGGCAGCGGAACGAATACTTTATTTTAATTGCATGGCGTTTCTAATAACTAGGTCGAAATAAAAAAAGACATCATTTTTTAATAAAAAACGGTTTACAATTATAACAAAAATATCAACAAACAATAAGATTTATTTTTATAAGCAGTGACGCCCTAAAGGTTAAGAATTCAGCCCCTCACTTCGGGGCTGTCGGGTTTAAGTACATGTCGCGCACTTCTTTACAAAAGTAGGTACGTTTTAAATTTAAATATCACTTGCTAACGGTGAAGGAAGTACCTTATTAAGCGGTGTGTATATAAGGTAGTGGAGTGTTGCAAATGAAAGATCAATTTACGATACGTTCATTTTATTGGCTGATGTGAACAACACTGAGTTCTTACAACTGTGTCTCTTACTTATATGTATTATGTCGGCACAGAAAACATCGTGAGGAAACCTACACACCGTAGAATTTATAAAAAAATAATTCTATGCTATGTGAAGTCTGCCAAGCCGCACTTGGCAAACTAGAGCCTTAACCCTCTCAATATGAAAGGAGACCCATATTCCTAAAGTGGAATTATAATGGGTCGACTATTATTATTTTTTTAAATAAAATTTGTTTAAGACGATAAACTAACTGAATTGATGTATATAAATTCTCACGAATACACTCGTAAAACAGATCGTACATCCGGTAATAAGAAAAAAACGATCTGATTTAAGCTGGAAATGGTCATTCAGCTATTTGAAGGCCGTGTTAACGACCACAAGCGGAAGAGCAAAATGAATGAAGCTTTTATTTCAGTCATTACATAGTATCTGTAGTAAAACGAAATATACAAAGATATTAAACGCATAAAAGACAGAAAGCCAAAATAATATTCTTGCATTCTTGATTGTTACAGATAAAAAGATACAGTATCAGGTTAAACTGAGCAAAATGTTAACTTAGTTAAAACTGAGCAAATTGTTAAATAAAGTATAAACTAAAACTAAGCACAAAAGTATATGTAAACTATTGTGTAGATTGTGTCAACTGCCACTGTGGTAGCTAAACATAGTTTTGTTGATTGTGCCAGCTGCGAAGATGGTGGAGGCGGCGCGGCGACAGGCACGGGCGGGCGAGCGGCGTCGCTGCGGCTGGCCAACGGGCGCGTGGCGGCGCAGTCCGCGGAGCAGCTGCCGCACTCGCCGGCGGACTGCGCCTCGGTGCGCATTTCCATCGACAACACCAACACCTGCTGCACCGACTCGCTCGTCACCGCGCTCGATGACGAAACCCTTCTACTTGGTAAGTGGCATATCTTAACAACCTCTTTTATTAGGTTTAAATAATCGTTTGTATCGTATATATCGCATATCTATATAACTATAATCATTTGTACCGGAGTCCTCAAAACACCACAGTCATCAAAATGATAAACTGAATAGCAGGAAATGTTTGGCAAATTTGCCCAACAAACAACAGATACACGTAGAACACAAAGGATGTCTTATGACATTTCTGTAAAAACTTCTGCAACACCAGCATATCGCTCTTTGGAAAAAGTGCCCAACATCCTACTACTTTTTCTGTACATACTTCCATAAGTGTCTTCTTTTTATTCGTTGTGTGTATTCCTATTAGCAGACAACATACACTAATAATGAAAGCTCGCCAGTAAATGGCAGGATTTCCCGTACATGACACTGTTCCCCAACCGCATTATTTTGAATTTTGTATAAATGTTGCCTGCTTCGTTGGTCGTGTTGATTGCATGTGCGACTGCCGATCAGGAGATCTCGGGTTCGATTCCCGGGTCGAACACTACAAAATTTTCTAAT
>DWDT01005639.1:0-10276 GCA_018245595.1 Microceris scylla
AATTTAAAACGCACTTTTCTAAAGAGGTACGCGCCATGGATTTGAACCCAGGACCTCCTGAGTGATAGGCAGAATTCTTAACCACTAGGCTATCACTGCTGTGATATGTTGTGTTGATAATTTTGCTCAGGGCCAATCACAGAACGTAAAGCAAAACAAAGTGACCGCTCAGCGACGAAGCTGGAGGGTCATGTGTCCCTCAGACAGTCATAAACATAGTTGGCGGAACTTAATTAAATTATCTCTAATACTTCATTATATATTACTAACTTTTGCCAGCGCGTGAATTTGGTCTACCCTTTAAGTTTTGGGACAGATCATGTTAAATAAATATTTACTTAGTAGTAAAAATATATATATATTTGTTTAGTCACTCCTACATACAAAATTTCAGATGTCTAACTTCAAAACTGACGAATTCCATACAATCTTTGAACCCCTATAATATTAATCTGCCCGCGTTCGGGTCGCGCACTCGGCGATGACGCGCCATAGCTTGGATTGCATCACCTTAGGTGCTCTACAGCGCTTCATTCAAGTCAATCATATCGTGATAACTTTTAAACTATTCGGCCAAATTATTTAGTGTGAATGACAAGGTTTACCTACATGAAATACTTAAAGCGACAAATGTATTGATTTTGATAAGAGTTTGACAAATATACTAAAATGTGCATTGTAATATGGTATCTAATTTAATTAAATTTATGGTTCACAACTTTGGTCATAGTGGCTTCCACTTAAAGGTAGATATATGCTGTCGCGGACTTTTATTTAGAACTATTCAAGACAAACAATCCTACGGTACATCATTGTGTTACTCCAATGGTTTAGGAAGCGTACGCCAAGATAGCTCTCAGAAGCCAGATTTTTTTCAGACTTAATTGACATGTATCGTTATATTACAACCAAAATTACATAAAATCATTACAAATTGTAGCCTATATGTTATTCCCATGTATAACCTATATTACTGTAAGGTTTCATCCAAGTCCAAGTGAAAGAGTATCGAACATACATCCATACTCACAAACTGTCGCATTTATAATATTAGTAAGATTGTCCCACAAAGGTATATTTAAATGTACTTCATAATAATGTTCATTCAATTTCGGTTACGAATAACTTTTCTGTAATGTTTTGGCATCTTGAAATATTGTAACGCTGTTACAACCAGAATAATAACCTGCAATCAATATTTGGAGCATAATAGTGTAGGCATAAAGCAAAACGCCAAGAACCTTTCACTGGCATGGATCAAGCAATACATTTTAAAGATTGAAACAATATGACGTCATCTGCATCAGTGTAAGCAAGCAGACTTAAGGCCGCTACCCACTTGCTCACAGTTGAGCTAAGTATTAATCATGTATCTGTGTGTATAGGTAAATGCATAACGGTCGGTCTATAACATGTGCTTGTGTGTGATACAAAATGCAGATCATTGTATGATGTGGTCAGGTTTATTGAGCGGACAGCTGCGTACAAGCGTCCGCTCGTCGGCTTGTGCACATGTTAACGACCCTCATCATTACACGTCGACGATGTCTAAAATGGCTGGAATTCACCCGGGGATTATTCGATCAACGTACCGTTTGATTCATTTTTACTACGTACTTATATAAATCGATCGTGTTTCGATGACGATGATAACGAATGCTACCGCGTGGACGTCCTCTCCGTTTTATTACGAAATCTCTTCATTTTATCTTGACCGTACGATGACTCATTATGTATATGTATCGTAGTCGGAATTAAAAAACGATCTACCTAAATCCAAAAAATAGTGGCTTCACCTTTTACGAATAATATGAGACCGCGTCGTCACATTACCTTAAAATATAAAGTTGATCTAAATAGCAAATTATTCATCCTTTTTCAGGAAATCCTTACGACGAAATCCTTAGTCCTTCTTTAAATAAATAGATATTTTCGTAAAATTGTGAATACAATGCATAGAATTATGCACCGATCAACATCCAAGTTTACAGTGGCTACGTACCCTTTTGTTAAATAATCCATAGGCGCAACTAAATGTTACACAACGCTTTCTGGACAACAAATAGATAGTCGATATAATTTAATTAGTTGCTTCTATGTAAACTAGCGAGTTAATAATGAAATATAAAAAGTTGTATTTTTATCAACTGAACAATGAATTTGTTTTACCCAATAATTTCATGTAAGTTATATTGATTATCATTTTATATGGATATTTTTAAATACTAAGTATGTTTTAACAATATTTAGATAGTGTATTGCAAACTATAGCATTTTTTACTAAAAACACTTACTGAAATAAGTAGGTACGTAATTACAGCCTCTCGGTGGCCTCTGCGGCGGGATTTCCGCAATGGAAGTGACGAACTCACTTATACACTTTTTATTATTTCATATTTGATATAAGGTGTTAATAATGAATGTTTATATATTATAGTAATTTACTTTCGAAAATACAAATAGCGTATTCAAATTAAAAAGCCGATAATATTATTTTAAAAATGTAACAGAACACCAGATATGATTCCAAAAATCTATTATATTCTTGACCAAATAGGTTAGATATTGGCTGACGGCGGAGTGACAAGTGTCCGCATCAGTGTCCGTATATGAAGAAATGATAAATGTAGGTAATCTGTACGGGTACACATAGGTGTTCGGTGCTCGGCCAATTTTACCTACTCTCTAAGAGACATCAAGAAAAGAAAAAGACATCAATGCGTACAGTAATACAAGTAATCCCATTAAAAAAATGGACTACACACAATGGTATTTGTAAATCAATCGACGACTAAACTTGGTAGAAATCGCTTCTTTCTTAATGTATACGTTAGTTGAGTCAATTTAATCAACATAAATGAAGAGTCGTGTTGTCTATGCTCCTTGCACAGTGCCAAGTAATATCTGTCGTGGGCTCTATTTGCATTTACACTTATAATTCAATAAATAATCAAAGCAAAGTAAAAACCACTGTTTCTGAAGTTACCATGGAAGATTGACGTATAATCTTATCGCAGTTCCTAATAGGAAACAAAATTCTTTCTTACAAATTACCAAGCTTTCACCATTTATTGAATCAACCATTCGTCTATATAATTATTGGTGTCCGTCCGAAACAAGTTTCTCAGCCAAAACCGGAGCCGAAACTTACTTAAACATATTTAAAAAATCTCTTGCATACTGAAATGTAGTATATTTTAAGTTTTGGACGACTCATCAGAAGTGCCGAGCAATTCTAAGCGTTATTATAAACATGGATATGCAATTTTTCTCGGATTTATACAATTGGGGACATTCGTTTTGTATTCATATTATAGTTTATTGCATATCAAAAACAGATTCATGGTTTTTTGCCGAATGCCTATGCCGCGAATTTCGCCCGAACGACGCACGATATTTCACGAACACTCGAGTTTCAACACGGTCGAAGGATTCGGTCATTTTTTGGCCGAAACCGAAACTAAGGCGTAAACTGGCCGAGACCGAAACCTTAACCAAACCTACGGTGGATCACTAATAATTCTATTGTTTATAATAGTCACTACCCCATACAAGTTTTTTTTAATGATAAAGTGATAGCGTTCACTTTAAGTGTTCATGTAATATGTCTTCGTTTGATTGCGTATGTTGATAATACTGTTCAACTTTCGATTGAATATATTATAATAATATACGCGTACATATACCAAACGTAGTCTAGAATGGAACTGCCCAAACCAAGTTATATACATTTTTATTATATCAGACGTCAAAGTTGGGTCTGTATCTCTGCATTATTTATAAGAAAAATAAAGCACGAGGAACTGGACCAGACGGGTTTGAATAAAGACTGTACACGGCATTGAACTTTAAAGTATTATAGCAAAGTTTGAATTTTGCATACCGCCGAAAACTCCACGTTTCGACAGATCGTGTAACTGAATTTTGCACTATATAAGGAAATGTCGTCTATATATTTTTGGCAATGACCACATCTCTATAGCGATATTTTGTATGTATTTTATAGCGGATAAAAGTATGGAGCTTTAGTTATATAAAAACGTAAGAACCAATTTAATGCCTTAGAAAAATAATAACTTAAGAAATTATTCTTGATGTTACGATTGAATTAAAATGACCGAATACATAATGCCAAATGGAATTCTAAACAGGTTTGTTTTAATTTTGCTCAGTTTGTTTTAACTGCTAGTTGTGTTTTAAGAGTAGCCGGTCGCTGCCCTCACCTTTCCGTATTCGGCGGTCCCGGCCCACTCCCGCCGCCATTGACCTGCCACTTCCATGACTGTATCGTTAAATTTTGTTTTTCGATCGTTGCAGCTACACTCGGATTTTAGTGGCCCACGTACTTTTACGTCACACGGTCACGTCGAGTCTCCGCGCGCGGTTAGAGCCTACTGAAGTACACTGTACATACTCCGCAGTCCGTGCTATTGATTAATACGCCGCCAGCGCTCGCGCAGCCTGGGCGACGCGCCACAACCTTAACTCTGAACACACTAAATGTATAAATGTTTAATGCCTTCCGTTAGCAAAAAGTAATCGTGGGTACAATTCTATGCTAGCGCCCACTAGTCCCACTACACATTGTGCGTTACCAGCCAGCGTCGGATCACGTCCTACGCGTTAACTTGCAATTGTAATGTCAAACGATTAAGCTCTTGTTGTATCCTGTGTACTTAAAAGCGTTATTTACAAATCAATATGACTACGTAATTGTTTTCTTATGTCCGATTTAGTTTCTTGTGTAAACCTAGGTCGAAAAGTTCTAAGTACAGCCACGAGCAAAAGTATTGGGCACCCGTACTGTTTATCCGTATCTTAACAAAAATTATTGTTCGGCTTAGCTTTTTAGGACATTATTCTTGTGTTAGGGATACTTTAACCTAGAAAAAAGACAATGAGACGTTTTTATGACACGCAGGTGTGTAAGAACAAAAAATTTTGTGCAATTAGCTATTTTACGAAGTTTTGCATTTTAGTGTTTCGTGATATTTATAAGTGAACACACCCTTTCTAGGCAATTATTTTAGTAATTTTTTACCAAACAGTTATTTCATAATCTATTTGACTCAGAACCGTTAAAAACAAGGGGTAACATCACGCCTGTAATCCCTTAAGTGGTGGGTAGAGAAGAGTAGTTACACTTCAATGTTTCACCAGTTACGTTTACGTCCTATTGAATATGTGGTGAGCCTATTTGCCATACACCGGCACAGATCCAGACATGGAGTCACTACTAGAAATTCTAAATTTGAAAAATCCAATACTACCCCACCTGGAATGTGAACCCAGGACCTCCCGACCGACAGTCGCATTTACAACCACTCGACCAACGAGGCAGTCAAAAACCCAGTTAAGGATATATACTTAACTGGGTTTTTAACCTATAGAACAACAGGAAACTAAATCTGCAAAATGCTTCGGCTTGTTAATTGACTTTTATGTAAATAATTATATGTGTAAAGCCGTGTGGCACAATAAGGTGACCTTAAATAAAAAATATACGGTTTGGTGTCATATTGACAACATCTGGTTGGCTAAACTGCAACAAAGCATTGCCACTTTCAGACTGATTTTGAGTTGCAAGCTAAAGGGCGTGCCACTTTCTAGGCGCATATAACCCACTACCCTGCATGTTTTGTATTGGAGATATATTTGCCTGGGCATTACCAAGCTATTATCGGAATTGTTTTAAACTCATTATCATTAAACAACATACAATACACAGGATCAAAACAATTTACCACTTGTGATCATGTATGTTGATCACTGCATATGACATTGCTCAGATTTACAGGATTCCAAGACTAATATGTCATGCCATGTAATGTCTGGTTGAGTCCCATCATGTCCCATCCAGTTTTATCACATCTTGTAGCATCCTGTTATCAGTTCAGCAATATAATGTTAAGTAATCAAAATTCCATACATGAACTTTATTTCAAAATATAATCACACATATATGACAAAACATAGATGCCAGGAAAATGAGAGAGCATAGTAATTTAAAATGTCACTTTATGATTGAAAATTATGACCTGTACGAGCCAAAATCAGAATTATTACATACCTATTTATATCAGTAAACAATATTAATACTAAGTATATTTTAATATATCTTTAGTTTTTAAGAAATGAAACAGCTACAATAACATATAGGCCTGTCATCCAACAACAGGTTTTTTAAATCAATGATTGGACTATATTGATCTACCAAGCTTCCAAAACTTATAAATGTCCTAGTCAAACTTTGTACAATAGGGTTCATAAAAGCTCGGACTGTACCAAATCCAGTACAGGAATCTCTTATCAAATAATATAATCTTAACGATGGCATAGATGAGTTTCTTGGTAACAAGTAATAGGTATGACAATACATTCATTGCATCAACTAAGTAGTAGCTGAACTTATTAATTTTCACAAATTTAAGAAAAGATATCGAGGTTGTTATTAGTACAAAGGTTCTCTAAGAGAATGCCTTTAATTATTGTAAGGATAGCAAAAAGTGAATGGAAATTTTAAGTGAAGAATGGAATGAAGAAAGAGAAGAACACTTTATTTAACTTAAATTCTGTATATTCTTAATGGCAGACATTTTTATGCCTTCTTCATCTTCTACTTTTTTTTAAAGCATCCTTAAAGTAATAATACCTCATAATACTAGAAATAGGTTTGTAAATAATAATTGATGCATTATAATTCCACTGTTGGAATATGGATCTCCTCTCATATTGAGAGGGTAAAATATGTTTAAAAAAAACTTAATCAAGATTATTATTACATGTTGAATTACGCAAATAACTTACATATAAATCTAAAGTCCAGTCATCACATTCACGAAGATCTAATATTTGTAGTAATGCATCTGATTTATCCTTATTTCTAGTATTAATACATCTGTGGAACACAGCTACAAGAACGGCATGTCTCTGATTACTCATACAGAAATTATAAAATAACTTTTGTTCACATCTGAAGTTTTTGCTGAGCCCATCTTTGAAATGTCGGAAAAATAACTGCTGTCCACATTTACAGAGATCTTCCATGTTACTCCATTCTTTCGTAGATACTCCAAATAGTAGGCCTATACTTCGGCCTTTCATAATACATGTTGTTTGGCCCAATATGTCGTTGATTTTGAGGGTTGCAGTTGATGTCACGGCACCTGATATTTGTTTGTTAATTTTTACGGATTCCAAATAATAGTCTGATATCAGACCCCATCCTTCTGAATGCAATTTGATTTTTCGGCCCTCAGTTAATTTCATAGGGGCAACATTTTCGAAAAATGACTTTTTATATTGTTTTTTCTGCATATAAGATATTATATCTTTCAGTTTAAAATATATATTGCACCACATATATATATTTAAATAAAAGTCAAATCAGCTATTTAATCCAAATGGCATTTCTTAGGCGTTTTTGGTGAGACGTTCTAATTAAAATTTGGCGTTAAAATTATAATTTTTCAAATACCTACTAAAACTATTTTCAGTTTCGTTACTGACACTTTTTGTTATTAATACTGACATATCACAAAAATATTTTTTTTTGTCCGAAAAGCATGACATGTCGTAGATTCTATTCATATACCACACTCTTTTTGTATACATATATCGTGAATATTTTATAATCAGTTGTTCTATGCATAAATTAAAATTAAACATAAATGTGATTGAGTGTTAAGTGTTACGTAGGAAATGAATTTTATAAATGTTTGCACAAAATTATTAATAAGTAACCATAAATTAGAGGTCCTATCGGTTCGGTTTTTTTGGGGTTTTTTAATTTATTTATGTAGACACATGACCTGTTGCACTATTAAGATGATATCTTTTTTATTGTTACAGTTTTTTCCATTTTGTATTTTTTATATAATAGCTATTAAAACAGCTTATCGATTCAAGGTATTAAGTCTGTCCGAAATTGGGTAAAAAATAAATAAAAACAAATTAATTAATGAAAATTATCCTATCACAAATGAAACAAATCACATAGAAATATGTTTAGTAATTAGATACATAATTGGCCATTTCATTGCCAACTTCTTTATTTTATTTATCTGTCAAATAGACATTGACACAAGATTTGATATACTTAGGTCGATCAAAATCGATGTGCTCATTTAGTGACATAAAGGCTTATTTCATGCGATAATAAGTCAGAAGTCTTATTTTAGTACAACCATATTGGTGACATACCTAATAAATATTATGCGAACATAATATTACTATTAAATAACAGTAAATTCTCTATTACGGTAGGTTGTTTTCTTATTTGCCATTCAGATTATCAAATTCACAAGGTGTTAAGAATTATGTAACTTTTTCTAGAAAAAATAATCATATTATGGTGAAATGAGGATTGGCTGGATACAGAAATTGGTAGACAAATGGCCGGGAAAGAAAACGTTTGGAATGTATAGATTTCTACCTATGTTCTTTATGGTAGGAGCAGTCTTGGAATTCTCGATGATTAATTGGAAGGTTGGAGAAGTTAATTTTTATAATACATTCAAAAAGAGACAAGCCAAAGACATAGTTGAAGAGAAGATCGCTGAGTACAGTGCCACTCATTAAAATATGCCTGCTGGAGTCAGTTGGGGACGATACCTGACATTTAGTGCAGCAGCCATGTTGTCTATGATGTTTGGCTCGCAAGTAGTTCATCTTTACTATAAACCATTAATGGATTTGAACAAATTTGTTAACAAGGAATTGGAGAACTTGCCACAAGACATTCAAGTAAAAATTAAGGAAGATTTAAAAAAAAAAGGAGTGCTTAGTTAAAAAAATTAATTATTTGTTTTATTAAAATCATGATAGAAAATATGTTGGAATTTAACAACATTCTGTTCCAATGATTATGATTTTTTACCCAATAATATATATGGTGTATTGTTACTTTTAGTATATGTTTCATGGAATATTTTGAAAAATGCATGACTGTTCTGAAATAATGAAATACAATTAATATACATACCAACAATAACAACAACATCAGCCTATTTCAGTCCACTGCTGGACATAGGCCTCCCCTATCCCCATAGCACCATCACTCCCTGGCCTCAGCTTGTTACATCCAGTATTTGCCTGTAGCTTTTCAGAGGTCTTCATCCCACCAAGCCAAAGGGTGTCCTACACAATGTTTGCCTAGAAACTGTCACCACTCTAGAATATATAGATATGGCAGCCCATTGCCACTTCAGTGTGCTAACCCTTTGAGCTATGTCGATAACCTTGGTTCTCTGTGGAATAGTTTCATTTCGGATTCTACCCTTCAGAGAAAACCCGAGCATACCAACTATAGAAAATATGATAGGTACAAGTAAGCAAACATAATGGCTAAATGTGTTTTTAGTTTTGCACAGTGAGCTGCATACAATTAAATATTAATTGGTTTCATATAGAATTTTCACCTTACCAATAAACTTTTAAACACCTCACTTAGAAACACACACACACACATGTGTATACACACCTTTTTTAAATATCCATTGTTTTTAAGTTTCAAATATATTTTTCTAAGAAAAGTTGTAGTTCAAAAATATCAGTGAGATAAAGATTAGTTATTAGAATAAATTCACAAACTGATAAGGTACAGATTTTGGCCAATCTATATTTCCATCAAATAACACTGGACAATAATTAAATTTATCCCAAGATCTCCGCATGTTTTGGGAAGTAGTGTGTACTGATGTAATATTAAACAGAATCAACAATAAAATCAGGACGAAAACACAAAATCTATTTATATGAAACATATATACAGGTCAAGCTAATAAAAGTGTGGTAAGGGTGCGTTTCCACCAGGGATGAGCGAGGATGCGTAGCGAGGAATCTGTTTGTTAAGAACCAATAGAATCCCTTCGTTTACCTAGACTCGCTCCGTAAAGCTTCTGTGGAAACGGCTTAGCGGAGCGAGGTTTCTCTATGAACAAAATAGATGGAGAAAGCGAGAAATGTGTGCTAGGGATGGATGCGAGCGAGATATTGGTAGCAGCAGCGGCGCGCGCGCGCCCCTCGCGTGAAAGGCTCGCTACACATCCTCGCATGGCTCATTTCTGCACCGCTTCACAGCCTCGTTACGCATCCGCGCATCGCTCAGCAGTCTAGCACATCTCAGGTGGAAACACTCACATCGTTTTACAGCTTCGCTACGCATCCTCACACCGCTTAGCTACCTCGCACATCTCTATGAGGATGCGTAGCGAGGAATGTGTTTGTTAAGAGCCAATAGCATCGCTTCCCCTTCCCTGTACTGGGCGGGGCTAGG
>DWDT01005640.1:0-10276 GCA_018245595.1 Microceris scylla
GGCTTGTGACGATAAGTTTACAAGAAGAAAACACAGGTGGCACTTATAATAATTACGTATCCAAGGTATTCCAACTTCATACATTAGCTCGTAAAATATTTATCAGCCGGTAACATGATATATGAGTTAAATACAGTATTTATAATTTTTTAGCAGTCTCCACAGCGACCTCGCTGCCTTCGGCGGAAGCTCATGAAGAAGGACCTCGGATAGGTTTGAAATTAATCGGACCATCTCGAAAACCATACGAGAATTAAGCCGGTAAATACATAATCATGTGTATAAGCAGTCACGAGATATGTAATATTAAATAATAAAATTTACTAAACAAATAATATTAAGCTTGCTTGAAGTCTACTGTAGTGTTTACTACCGTAGGATTCCTAACTGGATATTGAACGCTGATAATATTTGTAAAATTCAAATAGAGATTTTTATTAATGATGCATATATACAAATATTTCAGAAGAAATTCTGAGCAATATTTCGTAAAGTATCATCATCATCATAACATTGATTGATAAATATATACAGTACAGACATTAAAAGTTGGAAATAATGACTATAAAATAATCTAAAAAATGTTTTAACATAAACAGCGGGGTTATAATTCATATTAATTTTTTAAAATATTATATCACATACACATTTGTAAAATTATAAAAACACCACCACATACGAAGCAGTCGCGAGAACGAAATGAATCTTATTTATATCGTCGCCTCGTTAAAATTACATTCTAAAATATACGTGGGTGGCAAACGGCAAACAGAAGTAATCAAACCTAACCAAACGAGTGTTGCTACGAAAATTGCTTTATACTTCGCAACTTCGCTGATTACTTTAATTTTCTGGCAAACACTTCGCTTATAATTTGTTGCCTTCGAGAGCACTTTTCGGTGCTCGCCGCGAAATTTGGCCGTTTATTGCCAGTTACACTTGGCGCTGGTTTGTTTTTGCGGTCGAGTCGTGAAGGTAAACGTTCAGTTAGGTAGTCTTGTTCGACTGTTACAAAAAGGAACAATGCTAACATGAGATATAATTGAGTTGCCTTATTAGGTTAATATCTGACATTTTAGCTTTGTTGTTTTGTTCTACTGAAAAAAGAAGTGGGACAAAGGCATTTGAATTAAACTTAAGTAAAACAATAGCCCTTTGACATTATTATTAATAACATTATTATTAATATTTTAAAATATGTTTCATGAATAACAGTTTCTGTCACACATAAAAAAAAATTAAATTATTACTCTGTAGCTCTATAACGGCTCTGCACAACGGCGCAATGGCTGTATATTCTACATGCCTTTTGTTCAGAACCTTTGCACTAAAGATTTTCAATATTACATGCAATTTCTTTCTTGGCTCTCCTTCGTTCATAGATTCGATATTAACATAATAAATTATTTCCTAAAGTATGGATTATTATTACTGGATTCGGAAGACCCAGGACCGGAAGGAGTTGCGCCGATTAGGGGTGGCTATATCCAGCAGTGGACATCTAGAGGCTGACGATGATGATGATTAAAGTCTCAAAAATCGGCGTACGTGTACGAAAGAGCGATGAATATATGAGAAGCACGCGAGGTTTTTAAGGATATCGATATTTAGCACTCAGTGCTCTATGCTCATACCATAAGGGACCTGGATACATAATAAAAATAAGTATCATTGATTTAATCTAAAGTTAATAATAATAATTGTCAATTGCGGTGGAAAAGAGATGAACTGCACGGCGTCCACCGTGCATAATGCGCAATGTTTGCAGCGCTAAGCAACGTCAGATGTCCGGCAGCACGTTCAACGGACACCACGTTAAATCGTGCAAATAATTTCGTGCATGCCCGCACATAATTTATTAATGCGGTGTCCATCCGTCTAAATAAATCTTTTTATTGTATGTGTATAGTGCATAAAATTGCACGTACAATACAAAATTATTAATTAAACATATATTTTGAACAATACGAGCAGGCAGTGAAGTGTTAACCTAGCAATACAGAATGCAACCTCCTATGTTAGAGAACCTATGTTCAACCGGTTAAAATGGTTACAATAAAAATGTATTTTGTGTATTTATAATATATTTTTTTAAATGATACCTTACTTGCTATAACAGAGAAGTAAACATCGTGCGAAAACGTACACTCCTTAGAGTTCTCCGGAATATTTTCTAAAACGTGAAGTCTGTCGACCAGAATTTGCTTAGCTAGGCAAACTACGGCATTAACCCTTCTCATTCTAAGAAAAGACCCGTCTCCAACAAAGGCAGATTAAAAATATTAGCTTCATGAGTATTATTGTCTTTTCATCATCAGCCTATCTTAGTCCACTGCTGGACATTGGCCTTTTATTAATTATTTGCCTTTTATTAATCATAAATACATGTAATGTAAATATAGTAAATTAAATGTATTGGCATAATAATACTTATTTATTATTCGTTATTTTCTATTCTGGATAAGTACTTTGCGTTTACATCAACCAAATACCTAATAGCTTTCCATTATGTCACAATTCCAATCGCTTACACGCGTATTAAAGTTCTAAGCCGTACTTTATAACGAATTCTCCTCATAAAGCGGCAAATGTCTTTATTATGCGTATGCTTACACGCAACAAACAACATCTGAAGTATTTACATACATACATAATATATGTGTTTTAATAACTTTGGACTGTGTTACAAAAATGGCTTAATTAAAGCCTTGTGACTAGCGTGGCGATTATGTGCCAAAATTCCTTCTGAGGGTCTATATCCAGCAGAAAACTGAGACAGCCTTTGATGATTATGATAAATATGTATTTCAAAGAGCGCTGAAATAAATAATTATCACTTCGAAAGCTTTACTGCTGATGCGATTAAAAAAATAAAAATGAACCACCTAATGGCCCGTAATTTTGATACAGAATAACAAATTTGGAATTAATTGGCGGCAATTTCGCCTTTAATGTAACTTAAATATAATAACTTTTGTAATTCATATCGAGTTATAATGATATTGGAATTGTAGTAGGTATTTCTAATAGACTCGTTTTGTTCTTGGAAGAAACTGGAACGAACGTGGCTACGGAAAGTTTTGAAACTAAATTAGCTTTTATTTTAGTTTTGTCTTTGTACCTTAGGTAAAGGTAATGTACATTATACTAAACATTTACTTATTTATTTGAGTATATTGAAATTGTTTCGTCCAGTGGTTAGAACACTTGATTGTTGAGCCAAGGATTTACTTCCCGAGTAAGACTAATAATAATTTGGTAAACATGAGTATTTTTGTGTAGTTCGATGTAAAATTATCTATAAGAGTATATTTAGGGTTATTATATCTACATAGTATTTTAAATACTTAAGTTCTGAAAGAATGAGGCTCTATATGCTAGAACTAGATTCGTGGTTGTCATAAATTTCATATATTCGCAGTCGTTTTTGTTAGTTGAAGGAAAATAAGGATGCAAAACCATTCAGTACAGGATATGATATATTTTCATGTCATTCACTTGTATGAGGCCAGATGTCTAATCTAGGCACCTTTACGCGCTAAGCTAGTGGATAACTTAACAGATGGATCTTCAAACCTAATTACTAGAAGCAGTCTATCAAGGTTCTATTTACTAAGGCTCGAGCGGCGAGTGTCCGTAAAATCAATCAATCGGACCATTCGTTAACTGTATTAGCGAGCGAAACCGCAGCTCGGCTAACGAACGGCGATGATTCTGCAAAATTCTAGCTTGCCGCCGAAATACTGGTAAATACCAGTAAATACCGGTACAAACTAGTATATAGTGAGAGAATCGAATTATGAAGAAAGCAATTCTAATGTCGTAATTATCTTTAATGCTTGAGTTTATAAAAGAACCCGATTATAAAATTGAAAGATGATGTTGAAATAATAATTGCAGTAGTTATTAATAATTTTCTTTTATCAGAATAAGCATTGTTTTGAAGATGGAAAATAACGAAACTATAAGAATAAACCCGGCTTTAAAATTGGAATGTCCCCGACGAATTGTTATTGACGATGACATGTCTTTAAAGAATAAGTTTAAGAACAGTAAAATTATAATTTTAAAATTGGAAGTTTCTAAGAAGAAATTCTAGTACTGATGTTAAACTTAATATTACAACTTACAATCCGTTGGTTACGTGCTGAATTTACTATTCATAATACATACATATATACATATACATACATTCCCATCTGTTTTCCACTGATCAATAAAACAGAAACACGTGTTTAATGTTTGGCGTGTCCCAAATAAAATTGATCGAAATACATTACTGGTTACAATAGACCATTTGGCTTGCGACAGCTAGTCACGAGTTGGTATATTATTAGAGTAATGTGAACCGTTACGTGGACATGGAATGGGTAGTCTCGATCCTAAAGGGATATATTTAAAATCCGTGTACTATATAGTAATGGATTTCTCAAGCGAGGCTATCCGATTAAATGAAAAATATTGTAAATCTTTAAAGATGTCTTTAACGCACGGACAACTTAGTGACAGTTTTATTACGTTAGATAATTATCTGTCACAGAATTAACCTCAAGCGATTTACAACTTTATTATACACCCCGTAAGACTCTTAATCCGTTGTATATAAAATGTACATGTACCGTTATAGCAGCCGCATCTTACGAGATCATTTTCGTGACTCGGGAATCCATGTTAATTCCCGTTGAGGTTGCCTCTTGATATGATAATTAAGTCGTTACCAGTTTAAATACAACGGTTTAACGAGTGTGTTCTGCGTATAAATGTATGAATATGACATCGCTACATGCTGACGTGGGACTTTCCATTCACACGCGGCACAAGTCATGTGAATAATTTAGACAATTTATTTCTATTATCTTTATCATTAAGACTTTTATCTTCACACTGATGAACACGGATCTTCTCTCACTATTGTTCTTATTGGTGTTCTTATTGGAAGGTGATACTCATAGGCTGGCACCTTGGCTAAGTGCGGATTGGTAGACTTGACTCTGCTTAGAGAACCTTATTGAGTATCTTAAATGAATAACTTCCTTCACGATGTTGTCCCTCAACTTATTGACCATTGATATTTAACCTTATTTAACGCATATAACTTGTCATAGTCAAGGTACATAATTATCAGGATTCGAATCCCGTTCCTTGAAATTTAAATGAACACCCGGTCATTGCTGTACACATAAGACATATGGAGTTAAAAACTCAACATTCATGCCACGTGTAAAAATGTAAACGTCAGGGCTCGAACAGAGAAGTTTATTTTTCTCTTTTGGAGACTTTATTTTTTTTATGCAACAGCCTCTGACGATAAGCTAATCTGTGCAATAAAAACAAGTGTGCCCACCACAATAAAACGCGCGCGAGTCGACAATGCAAAATCCGAAACCTCCGTAGTGTTTTCATGCAAATAACCCCGAACGGAGTCGCCGGCCGAGCTTGCTTGAATATTCATGCGGACTCAAATCTTTCGGCTTTTATTTGCGTATTATCCTCGTCGTGTGTCGTGATCTTTTCGTTCTCGCGTCGTCGGCTTCTGAGATCGGCGAGTTGAGTTATGATAATGTCTTGGGACAACTTCACACGCGGCCATCTGATGCCAGAGTTCCAGAGCCTGCGCTATGGTAACCAGGCCGCTGATAAGTAAATACTATACTTCCAATATATACGTATACAGATATTGCTTAACGCACAAGCACAGAACAAATACTTGCGGCTACCACACAAATATTTGTTCTAGGTGGTAATCCAAACCGCAATTCCCGACGCAGCAGTCAGATTCACTAACCATTGGGGCAGACAGCAAATATAGCAATGAATAGTAAAATCGAACGAAGTGGTTGAAAAAGTGAACAAAAGGAAACATATCTATTATTGGAAAGGGATTCTTCTTTAGAGGTGATTTTCTATGCGTTTCTAAATACGTCACGTGTTGTAGGGTCAGCAGGCAACACGAGTTGATTTCGTTGATCTACAGATCAAATGACTATGTACCAAAGGTGGGGAAAAATTACCTTGTGTTATCATTAAAATATTTGCTACAATTGGCAAGTACTTGTATATTGATTTTTAGGAAAAAAATAGTAGACATAAAATCCGGAGAAAACGAATTAGCCTTTTGTTGTGTATTCAAATGAAACAGAACAGAAGAAACAGAAAATGTAATAAAGATAGATATATGGTTTATTTACTTATATTTCAGGGAAATTTTAAGTATTGTTCTTATCTAGTACTTAACAGGCACTAAGATAGAATTAACTGGAAAGTAAATTTTTTAACCCACGTCCTTTATTTTGTGGATAAATCCAACACATAAAGTGTAATAAATTATGAATTATTACGTGTACAGCTTTGGGAATTTCCGCCAAATCTTTTACATAAACATGAATGATCCAATATCCCTGTGCGTGTAGTGGGTGCGGGGCTCGGGGTAAATTAAATCAGGTGACGTCAGGAGCGTTATTCAATCGCTTGTTACGATGTAGCGTATCGCGTCAAGCGCTGCTGGTGCAAGTCAAACGAGTATGCGTTTATTAATATTTTTTCATCCTACCTTCTGATTTTTTTTTATTTAGGCTAACGACCTAATAACATGGTGTGTTCCTACGAACGGGTGTGTAGAAAAGTGTAGAAAGGTCCCGCGATCCACCTATAATGTTAAGCGTCCCCCTATGGTATAAAAGGCGAGTATGTTGCCATACACCTGACATAAATATAAACATCGCTAAAAACATTAGAAATAAAAAAAATAAAAATTAAAAAGATACTGTTTTATAAAACGAGAGGTTTTTACATCAATTTTCTCAATTTCCGCTGCATTTTATAACTTAAACACGCGTATACAATATCGCAGTGACTAATGAAGCGTGCATGTATTGCGTAAAGCCGGGATAAGCGACCTGTATATGCATAGAAATTGCCAATAGCATTATAGACATCGTACGGTGAGGATACCTTTACGTACACTAAGTATTAAACAAATAAACCATATGAGGTTCAATGAATATTGCGGTTTATTTATGCCTGCAGTCATTTTTAAAATACCTACAAGCCTTCAATAAGGTGTCAAAACAGAATTATGCACTGTCTAATGCAGATACACATCACATCATCAGCCTATCCCAGTCCACTGCTGGACATAGGCCTCCCCCAATGAGCGCCATCGCGCTCTGTCCTCAGCTTGTCGCATCCAGCATCTGCCTGCAACCTTGCCCAGCGAGGAGATTACCGGCACAAACCCCCGATGAATAATGCAGATAAGCAGTTGTAAAAATTTTGCCACATGCGCCACCTTGCTTGGTTATGAAATCATTAGCAACCTGGCAGCGCATCAGAACAGGTAATTATTTGTGTCTTTCAAGGTCCAGGACAGGGAAAGAGTGGTGCCGATTAGGAGAGTCCAGCAGCGGACATCCAAATGCTGATGATGCTATTTCAAATTTCCAATGCTGTGATCCTGGGTGTATCAACCTGTTAAGATCACTTAGCCCATAATTACCAGTGGCTGCCTGATTGTTTAGATTTCGGCTTCCCATTCCGGGAACCCTAAAATTTAACTTTAAATTGATCAGTTCATTTTCCGATGAAACATCGTGAAAAAACATACGCATATGATAATTCTCCATTATTGAAGATACAGGCTTAGAGTACTTATGTACTGTAAGCTTGTATAGTTTGCCAACTTGGATTCGACCAAGGCGGGAGAGTGTGGTAACTTTATTGAGAGAAGATCCCGTGTCTTGTGTCCTCAAATTACTGATAAAAAGCATATTGTGATCATGATATTGATTAAGTAGCTGAGTGCAAATTTCTTCTAAACAACAATAAGCCTACATGGAAACTACACAGAACATCAACATGTCAAGTGTCAAACTTCATACTAAATACTCTAAAAGTTTTTTTTTTGTAGACTTGAAATATTCATTTGCAGAATTGAATTTCTATCGTCTTGGAATGTTAGAATGAAATAGTATTTTATTCCAATATAAATCTAGTTACAAATAATTCAATATATTTTAAGATCTTTGTTGAAAAACACGAGAAACCTGAAAGAAAAATACTGAAAGAAAGTGCACGTTCATATTAAATTCTATCAACGACTCAATCAGAGAATGTAAATTCTTTCTAGAAACTTCGCTATCGCTGCGCAGTTTGCTTTAACGTACATGAAGCAAAGAGAATATATTATTCGCTGTCATTCTGTGAAGTTGAAATATGCTAGTATCTCGCTGCGTCCTGTGTACTAGTATGTAGATACAGGATCGATTTTTGCAAATAAATAAATATCTTGGGACATTTTTAATCTACACTAAACAACTACCAAATACAATATACTCGATATACCATATTCCAGATACTACCATATACTCGATAATAGATATCAGATACCAGATTACTTATAGAAAATATACGTACACCAACCACGAAACCGACGAGGTATTCAAGAATAGCGACGAGACTATGTCGGCGACAGCATAAAGATAATTTGTTTTGAGCTAATGGTTTTGAATATCATTGAATAATATACTGAACTTTTATTGTTGAAGACAGGGCTCATGGTGGTGAAAGTCCTCCTACTCTGTTACGTAATTTTTTGGAGAGTCAGCTCAATGTAGCTGTAATCATTCATATATATCTTCCTCAGATTTCGGGTAAGCATACGAATCGCTAGCCTATTAAAAGATACAGACGTTCGTAACTTCGTAACTTCACGCCTGTAATCCCCGAAGAGGTAGGCAGAGGAATACAGAACACTCCCACGTTTCACCAGTTACGTCTGAGTCCCATGGAATAGGTGGTGAGCGTATTGCCATGCATCGTGCACATATCCAGACTCCGAACCACTAATAAAAAATCTAAATTAGAAAATTTTGTAGTGTTCGACGCGGGAATCGAACCCGGGACCCCCCGATCGGCAGTCGCACATGCAACCAACACGACCAACGAGGCAGTCTATACAGACGATACAGACATACGCATCTCATTATTTAGCTTCTTCCCACTCATCACGAAACCCCTTTCATCAAAGTTGCTGTAAACATAATGGAAGCTCTGTGGAACTCTATAAAACGTAATATCACCGACTTTTGCGCTCCACAGAGCTGTATTACGTTGAAGTAGTGCGATTACTGTGTTCGTATGTGCATTGTGGCCGCGATTCCGCTCCCCCTTGTGTGGTCTGCCCATATTATTTATGCTTTGGATATTAAATTAGGATTTGCGTGATTCTATTTTGTATTATTGCAGTTGCAAAGGGAGTAGGTACTCTACATTTTTAAAGTACTCGTTAATAGGGTTCAGATACTTTTATATAGTTAATAGAATTATAGACGCTTTGTTTTCGTTAACAGAATATGTAGTAGGTACTATATTTTAGTTAAAGGGAGCTGAGATACTTAGATCTAATTATTAGGAACTTAGGTGGTTTGTTTTTGTTATTTTGAGATGCAGCAGCAACTACGGAAGTAGTTAGTCGGAATATATGAGTTATACTTCAATTAGTAGGAATAGAAGTAGTTAATTTTAACACATAGGACTTTAGGTACTTTACAATTAAGACATTTTAGAAACATTTAGGTAAAACGAACGCCACAATGACAGTGAAACGAAATGTGTAATTAATAATGTTTAAGATCATTTCATGGTGCGATTCCCGCTCCCTCGGCGTCTAGGGCGGGAGACGCTGAGACTGTCATGCGAGAGCGCCAAATAAGGATATCAGCGTAGGAAATTGCTATGATTATTAAAAACGGGAAGGTGGTAAATCTCATGGGAAGAATGGTCTTGGCTATATTTTAGATACTCCACAATTCATGTATCGGATTTTGTTTTTTTATTTATCGATAGTCTCTGCCTACCCGATAATTCTCGGTAATTTATATTTATGCATTTAAGTATTTCATTTATCATTTCTATTTAAGCTATCTATCCATTCATCTAGTTATATGAAATATTTTATATGTTTACATGCTTACATAACTATATTAATAACTGCAGTTATTCAAATAAAAACATTGGTGTACATTTTGCTGTTTTGACTTCTTTCTATTCGAGTACAAGCTGTGTTTTTACATTCCTTCTTTTAGTTCAGGCTTATAGTTATTTAATATTAACGGTTTATTAATGATTAGCTTACGAAAATCCATTCGTATGTAAATAATATCTGAACTGATATAACATTTTTTGCGATTTAATTTTTATTCGTTTCTATCAAAGGACTGACCCACGTCCCCTAACCACTAAAGCTCGTTGTTCGATAAGACATAAATCCGTTTCTAAC
>DWDT01005641.1:0-10275 GCA_018245595.1 Microceris scylla
ATAATAAACATAACATCACATACAGCCTTTACTAGATAGGGAATGTACTGCGATAACCAGACAGTTGAACAACTACATACATATACATTTCTAAATGTATAATTTCGCACCTACACAAAATAGACTGGGAATCGAACCTATAATAACTACATACATATACATTTCTAAATGTATAATTTCGCACCCACACAAAATAGACTGGGAATCGAACCTATAACGTCCAACTCAGCAGCAGAAAACTCCACTAATCACTAAATCACTACTATATGAAATAGCAGTTAGGAGAGGGAGTTTTTTCTTCAATAAGGTTACAGCTTTAATTATAATCATTAATAAATATATTCTTTTAATACAATATGAACAATGAGATACAAGACAAAAAAGGAGTATGAGTATTGTCTGAGAATGAATGTCTTAATTGTTAGTCATTTCCTGAAAGTGGGGTAATAATTTGGCGTATAAAAAGGTATTCAATATCTTCTGTGTATGTATTTAAATTTTATCGTCAAAATTAGTTAATATTTTAATACAAAATTAAATAAATCCCAAAGTTTCCTGCGAACTTTAATAATTATAGAAACACTGTGTACTGACGTTAATAGTTGATAGGTAGTAATTGTACACAATATTTTTTATTTACAATCAACCATAGACAAAGTAAAGAGTGAGAAAGTTCTGGGGCACAAAATGTTACACAGTTATCAATGATATCAAACCTGCAATTTTTGTGCCAATATCATTTTTAAACTGCCGAGTAATCAATGTAATATAACAAAAACAAGGTTTTAAAATTATTTACAAATAAAAAAATCGCGGTTTAAAAACGTATCGACGCACTGAAATATATTTTTTTTTCATTATAATTAGATAACAAAATGCACTGTAATTTATAAAAGATAAATGCAGTGCTGAGAAAATTGACATCATAACACATAAATTAAGTGTATACAAATCCAGAGAAAAATAATTTTCTGTTATGTTCGCTTCACGAAAAAACTAATTGGAATCATAGACAACGGTTATTTATATAATATTTTCTATTTGTCATGCCAATACAGTTCGTCATGGACCAAATTATTATAGTTGTTATACCAAAAAGGGGGTAGAATTAAGGACTTATATAATTATGATAAAACATCAAAAAGTAATTCCACCGTGAAATCAATGAAGAGTAAATAAATAATATATGTCCTGACTCTATAAACATGTAAATTTTTTATTCATAAAAAGTTATAAAAATTTTGATATAGAACATTATTACATATTAACATTTTAAAATAAAAAAAATAAAAACGTACATACGTCGTAAGTTAACAAAAAACCTTTTTATGCAATAGGTAAGAA
The DNA here is from genome assembly GCA_018245595.1 of Microceris scylla. NCBI lineage: Eukaryota > Metazoa > Arthropoda > Insecta > Lepidoptera > Hesperiidae > Microceris > Microceris scylla. The sequence continues at coordinate 1,345 of DWDT01005641.1, forward strand.
AGAATAACAATATAATATTGTTTTTTCTTTACGTGAATATCCCTTTTAATTTAAAATATTTGTCTGTATTTGTATTACGTTTCAAAGAAAAATGATTTATTCAAATTGATAGCATTATGTCATATATTTTAAAAATGTGTGTATTTTTAATGGATTTCCCTAATGTTGTCTATAAGTATTATAATAATCGCCCCAAAAGTGACAAGGCAGTGAGATGTGAGAAGTAATAATTAATGGCTTGCAAATGATATGAGGAACATAATTTATTTACCTCACGTTTTTCAATTGTGTAGTAAGCGTCGTCTTCACTTCCAGCCTCGCCCGGCTCCGGCTGCGGCTTGCCCGACCTGTTCTTGCTCTTCTGAAACGTCATTTTCAGCGAGCTTCTGCACTTCTTCTTATCCCGTTCTCCCGTTCCTCTGTTCAGTTTTATGACTGTCTTCAAAGTCCCCGTGTAGTCCGACTTGGTCTTACCCTTGCTGGTACTCACCATGCCGCAGTAATTTTGGCCGTATATACGTTCCTTTTGCTTCATTTTTTCCATCTTAGCCTCATTAGCCGCTTTGTGGGTCAACAGGCCAAGAGTGCGCAAAACATTCTCCTTGCGTTTCTGACTTTCAGGTGTCTCGTGCAGAACATTGCTAGGGCCTGCTTGATTTTCAGTGGAATTTCGAGCCGATTTCGTCTTGGGGCTTTTTGGCTTTACTTCTACCACAGGTTTTTCTTCCACAGCCTCTACTTCTTTCGGTTCTTCCTTTTTCATCTCTTCAACAACTTCCTGTTTTTTCTCTGGCACCTTCTCTACAGGTGTCGGTTCAGGAATACTAACGTTAACTGGAATGACTTCTGTAACTGTTGTAGCTTCAAGAACCGGTGTCTCAATTGGCTTTATTACAGATGGTTCGATTGAAGACGCATTTACAGCTATCAGCTCATTTGATGTTTCAGTCAGACTATCTGTTTGGGGTACTTCAGAGGTTAATGTTATATCCTCAGGTATTATTTTAACATTTTCTAATGGGGGCGCTAGAGCCTCTGTCTCAACTGGCACTGCTGCCTCCGGTGATTTTACAGCCACAGGCGTAGGTGTGATAGATATTGCCGGAGATCTAATTTGATGAGGAGGGGATCGTATTTTCTCCAATGTTGCCATTTTTTCCTCCACATCAGCGCCTGATTCGGACGATTTGCGAGTAATCGACTCTCTTGAGTTACGTTTAGTGATTTGCACTTCATTGCTGTTCAATTTCGATTCTACGACACGTGGAGTTATAGAGATCTGGCTTGAATTCAACACCATGGTAGATACTGTAGGATTTTGCACGTCTGGTTGTTGAGGATTTGCGAATTGGTGTAAGTCGAGCTGTGCAGGCGGACTGATTTTGTCTACGGATTTTCTAATTTCAGTTAATGTTACATCTTTTCCCAAAGACTTTTCAAATATGCTAATAGCATCCGATTCTTTTGAATGATTCGAGCTAGTGGACTCCTTCCGTGAACTAAAACTATTACGCTTTATTAAAGTGACAGAATTAGGCAAATCTATATCAATAGACTTGCGTACTTGGTCTCGTTTGACTATAGATATTGCAGAGTTATTTTCAAAGCAGCTCAAAACATTTTCTTTTTCAATTACTTTTTCTGGTGATCTTACTGTCTGTATGTCTTTTAAAGATTTCATATCGGTCCCTGATTTGTTTACCAACACAACCTCACTTGTGACCATAACTGAGTTTGAATCACTTGACCTTGATTCAGATTCCTGTCTTTGCCTTCTCTTATCAAATTCCTCAAATTCTTTCAGCCTATCCATTAACTTGTCGATGCTAGCAACTGAACTTTGTTTATATGGGATCTCTCTGTTCTCTGTTGATTTTTCTACTGAATCTTCTTCATAGTGTAATCTAATGTTTTCACTATCATCATTCTTTGAAGGTGTTGTTTCATTAATTAATGACGAGATAGTATCTTTATCCTTAATAGGTGTGTCTGGGGAGATAATACTATTATTATCACCTAATGGCTTAGATTGACTGTAAAACTTGGTGACTGGTTTAGGCTGTGTTTGATCTGTGTTCTCACTTGTATCAATGTTCATTTCTTGGTCTATATTCTGGTCCAGATTATATATGAGATCATTTATTTCCTTTGTTAATGTATCAATTGATTCTTGCTTATCTTCCACTGAGTCATTAGTTATTGTGCTACTGATACCATTCTTGGTGGTTAAAGGATTAGGCCTTGCTCTATCTGCAACTTCTTTTTTCCTTCCTCTTCTTGCTTTCCTCATGTTCTTAGAAACCTCTTTCGAGTTAAATGTCTTTGACATACAATTCAATATACTACTACGTTCCTCAAAAAGCGTATCATTTTCAGTCTTCAATAACAGTTTTTCTTCTATTTCTTGTGTGTTTAAACTGTCTAACTTAAGCCTATTACTATTATTGTTGTCAGAGTCTAATGAAGTACTCCTTATTAAGCTCATTTTTTTCTTTTTTTTCTCACTTGCTATAGAACTAGGCTCAGTATCCAGTTTGGTTTCAGCTAATTTGGAGTCAACATTAAGAGAAGGCACTTTTCCAATAGTCGAGATCTGTACATTATTTTCAATATCTATATCTAGGTCAGTCTTAGATTTATCTAATTTTTTGTTGAGCTCCTTGCTTCCCTCTGTGTCATTGAGCCCTTCATTCAGGCTGATATCTGACTCTGTGATATCTGAGCATTTAGAGATCTCACTACCATCACGTGAGCAAGAGCGTCCTCTCTTGAGTTTTTTACAGTCATCTACAGCTTCTGCAACATCGGTGGCTTTGGAATCTGAAAGTAATCTTCGCCTCTTCTTCTGTTCCTTTATAACAATTTCATTTAGAAGATTGTTCTTTACTTTTCTTGGCTTCCCACTTCTCAAATTTTTGCCCTCAAAAAGGGATGGACTATTACTTCTTTCTGAACGCATTGAATAGGGGCTAGTCCGTGGGCCAAGAACAAGTGTACTTGTTGAATCTCCCAAAACAGATTTCATCATGACCATATCAGAACTTAATCTTGATTTTCTCGGATTAGTTTTAGGACTTGATGATCTAGAATTCGATGTAGTCTCTTCAACTGGCTCTTTTTTAATTTCAGAGACAGGTATCAGAGGGACGGCTTCCTTTTCTTGACAGTTATCAGAGTCAATCTTGACAGCGGCTTTTCTTGTACGTGTTACAGTTTGTCTTAAAACTTTTTTCTTTGCCACTGAAACTTTTTTACTTCTCAAGGTCTTTGTCTTTCTGATACCAAGTGGTCGCTTCTTCACTACTGTTTTAGGTTTGGTTAGAGTTTTCTTAGGTTCTTTGGAGGTTTTCGGTTCATCTTGGCTTTGTTTGTTTTTGTCTTCGTCATTGATGTCCGAGGCCTTCTTCCGGGCACGAGTCTTAGGTTCTATTATGTCTTCATCGGTGCCTTTGTCCAGATCTTCTTTAGCCTGCTTAGTTTTCATGATGGAATGTGTGGTGGGAGGTATCCCCGTTTCTTCGACATCAGGTACAGGCTGTAGGTCAGCTCTAACCCTATTAACCGATCTTAGGTTGATCGAGGAGGTCGAGCGCTTAGTTACAGTTTTCTGGTTTTCTTCTTCTCTTACCTGGCTCTCACAGTCAGTCTCTACCAAACTGTCTTCTATCAATGTCTCCTCGAGACAACCTTCAGAATTTTCTACTTGATTAGCACTACTAGTACTTTTAGCTCTCAGTGGCTCTTTAACCTTAGTGTTTGGACGACATTGAGCCATAATACGTATCCATAACACCCCATTTAGTCCTGAAAAGCAGCAGAGAAAAATGTTTAAGCACTAATTCCTTAATTAGCAACGTGGTATTAAAATATTATGCAGGAATTTCAGGTCATAGATGCCACAACAGCGTTTAAAATATCTTAAAATAATGGGCATATATTTTGTAAGTATATTAGAAAAGTTGTAAACAAACATACTGATAGCCAATTATTTTCGTATAAATCACTAAATTATTACGTCTACAGATCGCAGTAAACAATAGTCGTGCTAAACAATCAACAAGTTCGCGCACTTATTTGACATAATTTACTTCTTATAATACTGCATTTAACACTCTAAAATGAAACATTAAGCCATATAAATGCCAAATATGCGATAATATTTACATTTACGGCGTCAGTTTAGTAGAAAAACTCGCCGGAAAAGTCATGAAAACTCTATGTTTTGGTGGTACGTTTTGCCTCTAGTATGACCGTAACGCCACCTACAGCTGTGCGATGCGTATGCGTCGAGAGACAGAAAGCACCAAATCATTTCCCTACCCGTGGCGCACCTCCGCGATGTCCTCACAAAATACTCACAATTTATCCCACGGAATGCCCAAAAACCACAATAAACAGTCAATTAGACACACAACACACCATAATATGCGAAAAAGTTCAATAAAAACTCGCGATTAAACTTAGAAAACGATTTTTGAAAAGCCCAAATGTCTGCAGGCGTCCGCCATAATGTTTCCTTCGAAACGAATAATATAGTTCTTATTGCTCTCGGCAAGCAATCGCTCTATTCGCTATTCAAAATGGCGACCGTGTGGCGTTCACAGTGCGCATTTAGACGTTTTTTTTTTGGAAAACCCTGGAGAATCTTGAACAACGCAACTGATTTGGGTATAAGAATCGTTCCGGAATCACTATCGGTAATTATTTAATTATTTTCTCTTGCGTTCTGTTGTAATGTTACTTTGACCGCGACATGTGACAGAACTATGGGTATACGGTTGTCCGCACAAGTTTCATTCACCAATTTAATTTTACGCCATATTGCTTTCAGGGTTAAATTATTATATGTATATTTTTTATCGTATACGAATAATCATTGAAGTTTTTTTTACTATGTGAAATTTTTTTATATTAAGGGTATCGTGTGAATTTATCGTGAGAGTTTTAGTTTTTTTACATAATATTTATTTCAACAAAATATATTGTTACAGGTTACTTTACATTCAAAGCGCTATTCAAACTACGCGCACTCGCCATTTGTGACCAGAATAAAAGAACAGTATGAATTTGAAGTAGTAAAGGACCCTCCAGAATGGAAGTACGTAGAGAGACTTTTACCGTTCGATACAATACCTCCCGTCACTCCTAAAGAAAACTATCCATCTGGCTGGATACCTCCCAAAGAAGAAGCACGGAATCTGCCATACTTTATTGGGAGAACCAGAAATCATGAAATGCCCATTTACTTAGACATTACATACCGCGGTCAGCGCAAAATTTCAAAGATTAAAAAGATCGAAGGAGATATTTGGCTTATGAATGACGAAATTAAAGAATACTTGAAGAAGAAGCACGAGCGCTATGTAGAAACTAGAGTACATGAATTAGGCAAATTCATCGAAGTTAAAGGTGACTTTGTTACGTGTTTAAGAGATTGGGCACATTCTAAAGGATTTTAGATCGTAGAATGCTGTAGTTTTTTAAATAAATTCCATTAGTACTATTCGTTTGTTTCATTATCCCCATCCATTTTGTACTTACATCCACCATTATATTCATACTTGAATATGCTTAACGCTTAAATTCAGTCTTTATTTAACAGTTCTATTCCAAATATTTGAGATACAGTTAGAGAAAAATCAATATTAGTTCTACACTTAAATCTCTGCTATTTTATTTTTGATAACACAATTCTTTAAATATTTGAAATTTGAATTTCATAAGGTTTTGTTAACCGTTATAACATTATTTTACACCTATACATAAATTAAAATGCTTCTTGCTCAACACATTTGGTGTTGTAATAAGTATGCTTTACATTGTCTGTAGTATTCGAGGCTTACACTACTTTAATTACTGATTTAAAAATGGAGGAAAAAATTAAGAAATATTCCTGTATGAATATGTGAGTAATAAAACAACTTAACATTCAGGGGTAAATAAATGGATACATATAAATAATCCTGAGCTGTCGTCAAAACTTATTTGTTAGGGTGTACACGGCATGAAGTTGGTTTCGTTCAGCCGCCGCTTGGAGCGCTGGCAACGGCGGAAGGTTTTATCTACGTAGCTATATAACATCCGCCCGGAGTTCTTTGGGCCCTCCAAGATATTATTTTCGACTCGACAACACTTCGCCCTGCTCAAAACAACTTTTCTATATCTTAACGCGCCAATTAAACGATTTGACACGGTTTTCAGAATGCAATTGATGTTTTACATTTTGTTACTTTTAGGTTATTACTTTTGATTTAAATTAGGTTAGACATTTGCGTAATTTTCGCTAATGGGGACAATTTGAAACTTTGCAAACTCGTTTTCAAAGATGTCTTGTTATAAAACAATGTACATAAGCGTTCGTGGCAAGGTTACGTAACTTGATAAATGCTTATATACTTGTATTGTGTACACGTAAAGATTTTCAAGGCCAAGTGCTTTCAGTTCGAATGAGAATGACGTGCGTGTATAGGTGTGAAATGCCATCAATATTAAATTAAACAATGTGGGGTTGAATTCCTAACAACAATTAAGTATCCTTATAGATTTTCATTTGAAGTTAAATATTTACATACATTTAGTTTGTGTTTGGCGTTGTTTATTGAAACACGTACTAATGTTTCTTATCTTTGATCTATAAATAGCTTGGGCAACCTATTGCACTTACTATTTTCTATATTATAATAGGCATCGTTTAATGTACTGAATTGAATGTCAAATTGAACGCCATTTTGATATTTAAATTAGTCGAACAATGTAGTTCGTCTTAATTTCGTTCGATCGAAACGAAAACTGCGTAGGTAATGACAAATATAAATATGTAAAAACATGTTATGTATTACAGGAAACAACGTGTATTGAATAATATGTATCTATGTTTTATCATAAATTTTATGTTTTCGTAAGATTACTAAAGTTTAAATTTAGAAATATTTACTTATTTACTAGTTATTGTGACAGCTTTATAGTAAAGTTGAACTTAGTAAAAGACGAACTTATTGCAAAATGACATTTTCTGCCTGTCAACCTTAGGTGATAACGAAAGGTAGTTATATGATGATGATCATCATGATGATGATGATGATCATCATGATGATGATGATGAATATGATGAAGATGATGATTTCCTAAATGTTTACTTATAAAATATCATATATGGGGATTTTAATGTTATAAGCAGCAAATCAATTATAATACGTACGTAAATCAAAGTTCGTTAATAAATATTTATTAAATCATATTAGGACATTCTGATTAAATGACTGAGTTGATTTCGAAGCAGTCGGGATATCGTATTTTGAATAGTGACAGAGTGGAGGGTGGCAAAGGCTGGCAGAGTAGTACGGAGGTGGTTTGTGGTGGTGGCAGAAAGACAACTCGGTAGTGTCCTTACTGTCTGATTTCGAAATATGGCCGGCGAACGGAATAAAGCTTTTGATTGGAGCTGGCTGCTGATCATGTTTCATAGTCATGCCATCATGCCCTGGTATGAAAAACTGTTGCTAAAACACATTATTTATTTTCTCACCTAGTTTTTCGTATTTTTTCCTTCTGGTGTCGGATTTGTAGGTATGCAAAGATAAATAGATAAAATGGCACAATACCTACACACAGATAGAATATAAATGAAAATAACGTAATATCACGCCTGTAATCCCCGAAGCGGTACGCAGAGCAGTGTAATACACTTCCACGTGTCAACAGTTATGTTTACGTCCTATAGAATATTTGGTGAGCCTATTGCCATACACCGAGCACAGATCCAGACTCCGAGTCACTACTAGAAATTCTAAATTAGAAAAATTCAATAGTAGATCCTACCCGACCGGGGATTTAAATCCAGGACCTCCCGATTGGCAGTTGTGCTTGCAACCCCTCGAGCAACAAAGCAGTCAAGAAATACCCTTCCATTTAATTAATACTGATACTTATGTAATGTATTGTAGAAAAAAAAGTCATATTAAGTAATTAAACGATCACGTCTAATGACTCATTGTTATCAAATTTTCGTAATTGCAAATCGAGTAAGTACCAAATCCAGTATGTCTTTCAGTTCTTACTGGATGATTGGGAGATTGCACAATGTTTATTTTATTGGGGGATGTTGGGGATGTACTGAGCACTGAACTACTGCAGGAAGAATGTTCCGCATTTGGACTATTAATTGCGAGTAATGTAGACGAATACGCTAAACAATTCAATATAATTGGGATGACTAATAAAAAATACCTTATGACGTAATATTCAATCCATAACTTGCGTAGGATTGAAATGATGAATCAATGATGACGAATATGTGTTTCAACCCCGTTTATATCTTACCGCTTAATTCAAAGTTCGTTAAATTATTATACCTTTGCATTCAAGTGATAAAAACATTTTCACTCAACATAAATCGTCACTTCTTTCTAAAATTTTATAAAGGTTATAAGTATATGTTTGATTTGTGCAAAACAATGTATGTATATGTTGCACAAGTCATTTGAGAATGTTTAAAACGAGGAAAACTACTAACTTAAGGAGATTATACTAACTTAAAGATTAACGAAATTCCATATATCCCAAAAACGTTAGAGCTACATTACATTTAATGAAACAAACAATTCAAGTAGTTTTATAAAATTTTCTGTTTCATTGAATTCAATGTAGGTAGGTTGTACGTTACGCTGAGAAAAGCCTCCGTAAAATATAAAGACGAAAGTCTTCAATGAGTGCGTCCTACCTGTGATGACCTACGGAGCCGAGACGTGGATACTGACGGTGCGACTGATCTACCAATTTAAGGTCGCTCAGCGAGCTATGGAGAGGGCTATGCTCGGTGTCTCTCTGAAGGATCGAATTCGAAGTGGGACGATCCGACAGAGAACCAAAGTTATAGATATAGCCACAAGCATTAGCAAACTGAAGTGGCAGTGGGCTGGTCACATCTGTCGC
>DWDT01005642.1:0-10275 GCA_018245595.1 Microceris scylla
AGATTTGTGCCTGGTGTATGGCAATAAACTCACCACCATTGTCAGACTTAATTGTGACTGGTTAAAGATGGGAGATTATTATGCTCCATAGTCCACTCCTTCAGGGAACACAGGTGTGCAGTTACTTTGTTCTCAAATAGATAAGACACTCGGACATCTTTGAAACTGGTATCTATATGAGAGATGGTATGAGAAAAGTGATGAATGTAGAAGGAGCATGACAGGTTTGTAATGATGCAGATATTTGGCACTTAATACTCTCTGCTTCCCAGTAATGGACCTGGTTGGATGATATGATAACAATGAATAAATCGTTATATACACAAATCTACCCCCACTCACAGACCAAACAATTGTTCTCATCAGATTAATATAAATCCTGGGTGGCATTGAAATCCACAACAATTAATAAAATTGAATCCCACAATTAATTAGGATTATTGGAGTTATTAAGCATTACACTTAAAGGTGTTTTACATGTATTGTGTTATAGAATGAAGTGTAAAGTCACTGATGTAATCCCTGAAAAGGTAGATACAGAAGTATAGTATACTACCACACTTCATCAGTTGTGCTTACATCCCATGGTAGAACAGGTGGTGCATATTGCTATGCACGGGGTAGAAATACATGCTCTGAGTAAGTACTAACAGTTTCAAGAGAGAAAAAATTCAATAGCACCTGATCTGGGATCAAATCTAGGACCTCTCTATCCGTAATCACGATTGCTAACACTTGACCAATGAGACAGTCTTGCTCAGCTATGTCATTGAAGTCTGTGAATGCTGGCCTTCTACTGCTACTATTACTACAATATAATTACATAAGGTCCTTTATTGGGTGGGCAGAGAATAATAAGTGCCAAATGTCTCTATAAAAGAATGCTGATTGTTACTGTAAATTTGTCACTGTTGTACCTTTTTACTTCATATCATTGGAATGTGGCTGAAGGCTAACTATACATATACAACACTTGTATTGGGACTAATTTCACATAATGTAGCACAACATCACATCTGTAATTCCAGAAGGGGTAGAAAGAGGAGAGTAGCTCAGTGCCACAATTCAAGTGTTACATTACCATCCCATCATAACATAGCCGATGAGGCTGTTGCTTATACACTGCATACAAATCCAGACTTTGAAACTCTACCAGAAATTGTGACTAATAATTCTTCCTTCTGTAATCACGTAACCAACAAAGCAGTCGATTAATAATAAAACAATAATAAATAACAATTGACCCATTATAATTCCACTGTTGGAATACGGGTCTCCTCTCATGTTGAGAGGGTTAAGGCCATAGTCAATTAATGCTTCACACAAATGTAAAAAATAAATCTAAATTTGTACAAATGGTTGATGTCTGTTTGGCCTTCTATATCCTTTGCTTTAGGATTCACAGTCCCCAAGAATAGAATGATGAGTGTGTAAACGGCATAATATTAACACATTTTTTATAATACCTCAAGGTAAATTTTACATCTCATATGTTATTTATGAAGAAATAGACAGAGGAATGTAGTTCACTCCCAGATTCCACCAGTTGTATTTATGTCCCACCATGGAATATGTGGTGATGGTGGACATGAATTCATACTGTGTCCCACATAATCTGATGAGAACGATCTCTAGCTCCATTTTTAAGTTTGATGATGATAAAGTGCTTATTTTGGTCTTATGGTGAAATACATGTAATGAATTCATTGATTATTAATTTGTTCTTTGTAATTCAAAGTTATGATAAGCAGAGTACAAAGAAGCTTCAAGAATAATCAAACATTTGCTATTAACTTAGGTTGGATACAGATGTCGTGGTTCCTAGTAGATACTTAATATCTAGTACATGTATGTCATTATAAAGCCTATTGGTTACATTTTGCAATGGTTTAAGACCAATGATAGCCTGGTTTAATTTCAATGTACAAGTTCAAAAATCTAAGATTCAAATCAGATGTTCACCTCTAGTTTCATATCTCAGTTATAATTTCACTTATTCATTTTTTCAACACTGAAATTATAAGATTTATTTTCACTATTATCTTATCCCAATCTGTACTCTTGCTGATAACTGGCAGTTAGATGAATTATGATGAGATATTTCTTTAGTTACAGCATTTCAACCGAATTAATCTATTAAGTCAGCTTTTGTTTTAGACTTTTTTATGCTGATACTGTATGACACATATTGAAAATAATGATTAACATTTAATAATGTTGTTGTATATATCTCTTTACTTGATCCATAAGTCATATATTTACATATATCATTATCATGTTGTTAAATATAAAAGAAAAATCCATTAGACCCAACCCAAGGATTGAACTCAAGACCTCTTGATCGCTAGTCATATTGTCCAATCACATTACCAACAAGGAGCAGTTATAGGAAATAAGGAATAAAGGTAACCTGATCTAATTTTTTTTTTTCAACCCATTACAATTCTGCCATGCTGGCCAAGTGCGGGTTGGCAGACTTCTCACACCTTAGAATTTTTTTCCAAGATGATAGCAAGTGATATTTAAACTTAAAACACACTTTTTGTAAAGAGGTGCGCGCCATGGGTTTGAACCCAGCACCCCCGGAGTGAGGGGCTGAATTCTTAACCACTAGGCTATCACTGCTTATATATACATATATCTTTATAAATACATATATCTTTCTACTAAACTTGAGTAGCAACTAGAGCATTTACGGATACTTTACACCATGGTTTCCAGTAAATAACCTATTGGCTCGATTTAATAGCCATGCAACGAATAGAAACGTCTTAGGCATACACGGGGCTGATTCTTAAAACTCACCCAACCCACACTGTAGGTAAATACTCCAGATCTCTCCCTTCGGACAGTTTAACGGCCAATGCGCTGCGTATTAGTTCTTCGGCGAAACTTTTCATTGCAGATAGCATTACTGCATGGACGGCACTAGAAATTGGATACACAATATATCAACTTCACCCGCCACTTGTTATGCTTGAACATCAAGTCACCCATATGTAATATTAGGGAATACCTACTACTTATATATATTGTATTACATAGTTTTTAAATATAATGTACACATTCATATTCATTATAGAACATTCCAGTATCGTTTTAAAATTTAACCACTTTACGTATATCGTCACTCCACCTATCTGTAAGGGCGTCCTACGCTACGTTTGCAAAGACGCGGTCTCCACTCCAGAACACGTCTACTCCGACGGTTATCGGTTCTGCGAGAGATGTGACCAGCCACTGCCACTTCAGTTTACTAATCCTTCAGACTATGTCTATAACTTTGGTTCTCTGTGGGATCATCTCATTTCCGATTCGATCCTTCAAAGAGACACCGAGCATAGGCCTCTCCATAGCTCGCTGAGCAACCTTAAATTGTTGGACCAGTCGCACCGTCAGTGTCCACGTCTCGGCTCCGTAAGTCATAATAAGTAGGACGCACTCATTGAACACTTTCGTCTTCAAGCTTTGCAGTACCGGTGACGAAATATTATTATTAGAAATATAAATGACACTGCCTGAATTTATCTACATGAAGTTATAAAATAGATACTTCAACTCACCTATAAGAAAATCCATTTCCAACATCCTCATTCCTCAAATCAATTCCAATATCGGCACATTTCCTCTCAATAAACAGAAACCTTAGTCTATCCTCCTCGTTCTCTACGGGCAACGCTGTAAGATCGACCAACTCTATCACTTCTGGCAACTTTGGCTTCACTTCACGCTTTGTTCCGACAACGTCAATTTCCTCTTCACAGTCTGTCAAATCAACGAATTCCGAGTTTGTAAATGGAATAAACTCTTTACTGTCAAAAACTGTTAGAGTACTAATATCAGAGGCGTTCGGATATATTTTCTTGATGTTCGTCTCGATTCTTCTGGAATTTTCCAGATCATTCCACGACGACCACTCCTCGGTCTGGTCTTGTGTTTGGCTGTGTATGTTTTCAGTTCGGATAGGATTGTAGCCGTGTAGTCGTGAGTATATCAGTATTTGTTTAGTCCGCCATACATTTTCGTCGGAATTAAATCTGTCTAGTAACATTTTGTTGATAAATTTCGCTCGCGACCACTAGAAATAACATTACATTTTAAGAGAAATTTAATCTATTTATCTCCCATTAAAAGGTTTACTTGTAAGATAACTAATATCATAACACGGAATTAAATATCATCATGTCTATTCAATTTCATAAACACTTAATAACAATATTATACATACATAACATTACGCCTATTTCCTATAGGGATAGGCTAAGGATTTGCACTGGCTATGTTCCTGGCGTTCCTAAGGTTGCTTTCGCCTTTTCTATTTTCATCAAAGCATGAAGAGATTAATGAAAACGTATGTTTAATTTTTTTTTAACATACAAGAACAATGAATTATTACGAAATACATTTATGAGACGAGCAAAACCAAGTACGGAATATTTCTTCATGCGATACAATAATACAATAGTGCGCTTAGTAAGGCACTAGTTAGGTATCTATAATACTGACTAATAAAATTAATCAGACAGATTACTGAGCAACACTTGTACTGGCGTATATCTATTTTAATAGAAGCCCCAATTCCGTACGCCCTTTCAGAAAACCTCTAGAATCAATAGGAAAACAAAACGTGTCTGCCGTTCTGTTTTTCACAAAAAATTAACTTACCTCAATGTTTCTTCGTTTAGCAAAATCAAGTTTCCAATAGCGTTCCTCACTTTCGACAACAAACGGGAAATATTTGGCAAAGTTCGGTTTCCTCACATCTTCAGATATAATTGGTATTTTCTTCAACATGTAATCAACTACCATTCTAGCATTTGTAAGCCTTAACACTGCTTCTTGTATACTTTCAAGTACTGTTATATCATGTTCGCAATTAGATTCTACGTCCGCTTCTACGTCATAATCTTCATGCTCTTCTGTTTGGTCATCTACCCCACGATTCGTACTAAAATAGCAGTGATCATTCTCTATATGTAGGAATTCGTTCTTCACACAGTTTGTCGTATCGTCTTTTCTATGATTACCCAATTCTTTAAACTCCGGTTTCAATAAAGATTCCATCTTTTTAGATCTCCTAAAATTCCTTAAATTGTTAGATTTCATCGGGCTGATCTTGGCAGTTTTAACACCCTCGTCCGATGCTATTACTATCTCTTGGACCGTACTCAAATCAAGCTTTCTGTCCATTTCTAAATAATATATCTTGCCTGTAGTCGGTTCCATGTATTTGACTATTCGTTTTTTCATCAACATTGGTTGATTAAGGATTTCCATCGGCACTTCTACCATGTTATCCTCTTCAAAATTTGTTTTATTAATATATGTATCGGTTTCCATTTCTTGAGATTCTATTTCATCAGTCTTATTGTTTAATTGTATTGAATCATTTTCTAAAGTGGACACCATACTATGTTTTGTACTATCTTCAGGATCCGTTAATGTTTCTCTATTATCGGTTTTGACCAACATTTCGTCCACATTAACTTCCGTTGTGTTTTTCGAAAAGAAGTCCATCCAACTGTCCGATTGAATTTCAATGTCGTTTGAGTCATCAGTATCTGCAGCTTCTTCTTTGATTATTTGTATATTCATTTTTTGATTTAACTGTTCTTTTTCTATACTCTTTTGTGGACACGTTTGTTTGTTTGTTATTACTCCGTGTAATTTTTTCGACATTTCTTGCGCCTCCGTTTGAGGATCTATTTTACATTTTAGAAATGCATCCTCGTTTGATTCTGTGAATTCGTATTTTAGCATTTCCGGTGTACTATACAGCCAAACGTCTATGACAGTTTCGCCACCTAAAACAATGTTGCTAGATAATTTGAGACGACGAAAAATGCCTGGCTTTATCACATGGAAAACAGTATTCATTTGAAGTATAGAAATAGCAAATGAGCGTGAGGTGTATAATTATAAATACTGATACAACTCAGTGATATTCATATGCATCCATGCTCGGGAATAGGACAATAACGACTCTATTGACATCCTTTACAGCTTCAACAAGCAAGAGCCAATATCGAAAGGTGTTTATCTAGGTATCCACTTTCAAATTAATTTAAGTATTATCTGGCAAATATGTTGATACCTTATAAATATCATTTGAAAAATCCTATGAGATATACAATACAATACTATACTATGTAAAAACACTTCTATGCACACCACATGGAATTGAAATACCAAAATAATACCCCATGTCATAATCAATAGATCACACAGTGAACATATGGCCCTAAGTGGCCACAACACTCCCTCATTTCTTACATATCTAAATCTAACCCGAGGTACACCTACCTAGTGTCTGTAGACCAGTGTAGTTCCTATCTAACTTTATGGTGTGCTCTACTATCGATGGTCTATTCCGGCTGGGCAGAGCAAAGTGAAGTTCAATCTTGGCGGGAAATTCACCCCAACCACGCCTTGACACATGGAATGGTGGTTTGCTGAAAAATTTATGTAATTTTTTAAGTAAAATCAATGATACATTCATTCTTTGTTACATATAATGGTTAATTTAAGATGTTCATTGCTTTGTTATTCTGCCTATTTATCAGTCTGATAAAATTTTTATTTCAATGTAAAATAAGTGCCATAATTAAATGTAATGTAACCATAGGTGCAGTGTACTGCAGCTGAAACAATAATGTCACTATCTGTGCAACTTTAGTGAGTAATTTACTATTACTGTGACTATTTGTAACATTATTTTGCTTGGGATTCATCAGCCTGTCTCACTCCGCCGCCGCTGGACATCGGCTTTCCCAAAGGAGGGTTTTTGCCAATAATCCCCACGCTGGGCTTGCAGATTGGGTTTCGTTCTAATTAAAAAGACCAATTCCTGTAAGGTATATCTATTTAAAAGGCCTAGAAGTTAGAATGTCCATAATCGTACAAGAGTAGGGCAACAGTACTCACTGCAGACACACAAAGTGGTGCGGCGCATAGGAGGGGTGCAGGCGCACCGTGGCCGCCGTGACGACGCGCGAGATGTCGGGCTGGCTGGACGGGCCGCGGATGTACAGCAGCCACTTGTGCGTCGAGCGGTCCGCGCGCGACGCCGGCGGCGCGTACTTGGACGTGTTACCTGCAGGTAGCCGGCAGTACCATGAGTAGAATGAGACATGAGTAGTACCAACATACCCACATTAAAAAGATAATGAGGAAATGTTTAACCACCGAAAACGTTCAGCACACACATGGAACTAACCAAACGAGACATTTAATCAATACTAATGATTACATACAATGTAAGCAAAACAGCTCATGTTATAGAATCTATCTATATCTATGTATATCATCTATAATATTGATCATATCATCAGCCTTTCTCAATCTACTGCTGGACATCTGCCTCTTGTGACTGAGTTTTTTCTCATAACACCCACACATTATCCCTTATAAATTAGGATTATGCCTAACACAAGTCTTGTTTTCTGGACTTCCTTCAAATTGACAAACAATGATACTGTTTTTTAAAAAAGTACATACCTATAATAATCCTATACCGCTGTTTCATCTTATTCCTTGTGGCTTCATCAAGAGTGAATACATTTTCAATTTTAGGCTCAATATGCCTAGGCACCTTCTTAGGTTTGCTAGCACATGGATCTTCCACTACTAGGTTTGACTGTACTTCCGATTCCTGCATCTCTTCAGACTTGGAGACAGGTCGAAGGGTTTTAGTTGAGTCTGCTGGTGTTGTCACGTTTTTTGATTTTAACATGGCCTAAAATTCACAATAAATGTACTAACATACAAAAGATTATTAAAAGCTCAGCAGATACAGACATAAAATTGACTAAAAATATTATCTGAAGATTTTACATCTATAAGACTCAGGAAGTTAATTGCACTTTCAGTTTTCCACAAACTCTATTTAAATATTTATATTCCATGCTTCTAGCCTCTCAATATAAGCCCAACACTATTGATAAATTAATGTTTGAAAGGAATTTATTACTTTCAAAATTGTACTAAACATATTAAATTTATCATTGAATGTTTAAGACATTTTAAACTTTAGTGTTCTATGGATTATAATAAACATATATTATAATAATGACCTAATAATAATAAACCACTCACACGATAATTTTTCCTAGTCTTATTCCTAGGTTCCCTGGATTTAAATATTTCACTGAAGTCCACAGTTTCACTTCCAAGCAGTTTTTTTATTGATGGATGAATACGATTTTGACTATCAAGTAGAAGGGCTGATAACTGAAACGTCAACATACATTTATATAGAAAAATAATTATTCTAAGTAAATATTACAAGTTACCATGTACAATCATAATGTTATGAGTATGCCCGTATGAGAAACACTATATACTATTTGATTTAAGAAATGAAGAAACACAATGGCCTTCATATCTACTTTTATCTTATAATTAAATAGCAAGAATATTTGTTTGAAGTCTTGGTAAAAACAACATTGTCACATTACTATCATACCATTACATGTAATTCATGTACCAACTTATTAACTTTCACACATTAAATAGTACACATATGCACTATTTATATATTACATCTGTGTATTTAACTCTTAAATCATTTACATCATCAAATAGAATCATTTTTTCCACAAAGCTGACAACCATATGCTCAGTGAAGTATTACTTATATAACTTTGCAAAGAAAATCACAGGGTGTTTTTAGTATGAGTACCTCTGGCTTGGCCTGCAGTTGGCTCATAATATCAAGGTCATCTTGCATCTGACCACTAGACAGTTGCAATCTCTCCTGTTTGTAGTAATTATTAACAAGTGCATAACGGAGCTTGTGGAGGATCCTCCTGGCTTTTGTTACCCTGAAAATGTTTAGTAGTACCATAAAATGTTACTATTGGTCAAAATGCAGATCACAGGTAAGTTACAGATTAATGATATTTGGATTGTCACATCTCATAAGTGTTGTTACAAAAAGTTATAGTGTTCAGAATGTAAGAATATGAGCAGCTACAGCATCTCCATGTGACCATAATGGTCATATTTACAGATTGTGATGATATTAAAGTTCATTAAATATGTATAATTTGCCTCCATTTTGAAGCACTTTTGTTGCAAAACCTGATTATGTGAATTTGAAGCTGAAATAAAGTATGATAATATTTTAATTTTTAATTCAACAGTACAAACAGTAAGAAGTCAGTAAGACTATGTGTGATAAATAGAATTATTATCATATTAGATAACCACAGAACACTGCAGTCTTTCCCTAGTTGCAGACATTCTCATACAGATAAAGAGACAACCTGATTTTAAATACTCATTAGTCAAATCCTAACAACAATTGAACACCTGTTCCATATCTTCACAATCGAACCTCAAATCTGTCCAACATTGGTCACCTATTCATGGATGAAGTCTGCCCATTTAGTCCACATGCATGGTAAGGAGTCTGTGATATTTATCAACTGTTTTATCCCCACTGTGCGTGCCTTGACTATTACAGTATGTTATATTTAATTTTATAAGGGCATGTAATGTTGTAAAGACATGCATAGAAAGATGTAGGTGAAACTTGAAGTACTGAGCTCTCAAGTGCTTACAAATCTGCATTTGTGGACCACATTTTATGTAGACCCTATTATGGTTGGATATGGATTTTTATAGACTGCAAAGTCAATGCATATCAACATGTATAATAGCCACAATTATTGTTTGTTTACAATATCAACATGGCATGTCAGTCACAAGTCACATGGTATTATTAACCCATGTTTTTCTAAATTTGAATCAACAGAAATGTAATAATATTGTAATTTGGAAGCAAAACCATTACGAAATAATACCTTTGATCGATCGTGGTTACTTCCTTTTCTCTGGCTTCTATTTCATTAGCAAACTCGCGACGTATAATTTTTGTAATTTTCTCCAATTTCTCCTCCTCCGATACAACATGAGACAGTTTCTTAACAGCGGCTGATGATTCATGATAATCCGGGTCTTGGTATTCCTCCTGATTATCCATTGGAACTGTTTTTAACAGGCTAACAGCAAACAAATCAAAACTACACGAGTTCAACTCCAACTTCATAAGACAATTTGATTATTTTTACGTTACAGTTGCCCGCGAAACTAAGCTAATCGTATTTATAATATAAAACACTTAGGTAAGGCTACCTTTATACCGATAGGACAGTATTTTATCTATGGTGACAGCAGTGGGAAACATCAATAATTTAATAATCAATTTGTAATATTTCCATTATTTGACAGTGAAAGGTCAATAACCATGTCATTGTAATTTTTAAAAACAAG
>DWDT01005643.1:0-10275 GCA_018245595.1 Microceris scylla
GGTATTGTTATCATATTAAGTAAATATTAAACTTATATCGGGTAAAGTCGCGCATGTTTTTCTCGTCTACTTCTTGGAGGCTATCTCTAACGCTACTTTGTTGCCGTGTCAGATACAAAAAGAAGCTCGGATAGGTCCGAAACTAGTCCGGTTGTAGCGAAAAAACTCATGGATTACGTCCTGAACATATTTAAATATGAATAAACACACACAAAACTATAAACAATAAAAAAATAAAGCAATACTCGGATGTTTGCTTTCATAAAGAAGACATCGTTTAAAATTAAAAATTAATTTCACAAGTAATAACGGTCACAGTTCAAACAGAAACTTAGCGTAAAAAATAGACTGAGCGGTTGACTTGGGGTACAATATACACTCATTGTTCCTGATATCCGTTGAACGGAAAGAATAGAACGGCGGCACCGTCGAAGTATTCAAAGTAGGCAGTCACACCTGCCTTTTGGTTACGATCGTCGGTTATTCACTGAACCCCACGGCTCCCTCTCACACCGTAATTTATAACGTACTTGTAAAATTTGATGCGACATTATGCCTCCCAACATGCGTTCCAATATTAAGCGTGTCACTCAAAACGTTGATTAAATTACACGTGTGTATAGGGAATGAGTGCGCACTCCGATGAAATATCGCAACATTAACGCAAATTACTTTCAATGCATTCAGTGTACATTATGTGGTTACTGTATATATACATATATGGACCTACATGTATGTACATAAGTCACGGTTGGACTGTTAAATGAAACGTCATATAAATTCACTCGATACATAAACTGAAAATGGAGTATCTGATATTGCATTTTACGAGTATTAAAAATCACACCTGTGTTTACAAAACACGTTGATTACGATTTTTTGGTAAATTTCGAACCTTGTGTAAATGTCACCTATACGATCAACTTTCTTGAGTAGAACACCTAAATGGGTTGTATACTTTGAAATATTTCCAGTAGTGCGTTTAATTTGTTTACACTAAAAACAGCCGATTCTTATTCAGGTGCATAGTGTAAGGTATTTAGCGAGTGCAACCTTATTATGTCATCGTTAACAGAATGCTGATGATTTACGCGCGGCAGTCTCGCCGGTAGCTCGCGGTGAACGAACCTTGTCACCGCGCGGCTCGCCGTTACTGGTTTCGGCAGACGATTTTAACCTCGAACGCATATTGACCGTTTATGGGCGTGAAACTCGGGGCCGACTCCATTCACGATTTTTTTTTATCTCGCCTCCATTTTCTCTCCGATGTTATTCGCACGTTGTTAGTAGTCCATAACGGATTGTATTGTTATGTAATACCGACACGAAATCCAACGCACCATCATTGAAACTCCCCGTAAAGACATAATTGGCGTTGTTACAAACGTTTAAGCATCGAGAACATCGCTCGCCGTGCCGGCAAGGCACTCGAGTAAATCTTATAGTCATCATAATAACTTCGGCAAACATATAAAAAACTTAATTTATGTCGTTAATCCCTGTTACCCCGAGCAGCTGCAGCGCGACAATCAGTGCAGCTTACGCACCGAATTGTTAAAAGCGATAAAACGAGTCGCTATGAAGGGTGACCTACCCTATTGTGACTGTCTAAAACTCGCGTGACCGTTTTATTATTGCAGACAGGCGAGGGATGCCGATCGACGTACCTATCGTGACTTTTTAAACTCACCTCGTTGCATGTAACCAGCCATTAAGCTGATATTATTATCCCACGGACACATGAACGTTATTAACGAATAAATAAAACCATGTGCAACGAAATAAAACTGTTTAAATTTACAGTCGATCGCAGACAGATTTATTGTAACTAGATAAACATGGTGTGTCACTTTTGAGCGCATATGTTGTTGACAGACCGTAATCAGTTGAGCAAGCAAGTATCTACGGTCTACGGGAGTATGTCCCACACCGTTAAAGGCAAGGTAGGTTAGCGAGCAAATGACCACATTTGAGGCTAGGGTGTCCCAACGATAACAGCTTTAGGTACAAATGATATTTGGTAAGCATATGTCCTTAAGGCTGTTATGAAATGTGGCTATTATAAATATATATTTAAGGTATTAAACGGCAATGTGTCTATATAATTTTCTTGTCAAAACATACATATGTATGTACGTATATTATTATTATTAAATAATCGCGCCAGATCTCGTACAGTGTAGGCAGAGTGCACCGAGTGCCAAATATCTCTAACTTTATAAACCTCACATGCTTTTTCTAAATTCATAACTCTCTATGTACACGCACGATGGAGTGAGGAGTGCCAAATGGGCCAATGGATTGTTTATTTGGAATTAAAATAAATGTGCCCACATTATTAAACTATTCTACCCTACCTACCAACGAAGCGTAACGTTGGGCCAACAGCTATCCTTAAACGTTCGTCCAATTACATTCAATTATTTAATTTATTATACATTGCTTTTTTATTAACCTTTTAGTTTTATAAATAAAAGTTTTACTTATAAAATATTTTGTCCATGAATATAATACAAGATATTCTTTTATATTAAAATGAAAAAACACTGTGTATGTATAACATTATTTATAATTTGTGTGCGTGTACAATACAATCGTTCTTGATCTTGTTTCTGAAATTTTTCTTATTTCATATCACACACAAAATTTATTGTCTACATACTTTTTTCATCTGAGTGTTCTAGAAAATAAATCAATAGGGGTTAAGCTATACGAGCTCTAAGGTCGTACCTATGTATGTCACTGACTGATTTTTTCGTATTCAGCATTTGAACAATTAAAGAATAGATCATTGTGATGATGATGATGTACTGTATTGTTTATCGGTGTAGTAAATTATGAAATAAATAAACCACGTATCCATAGCATGGCTTGGATTTGGTGACTGCATTCGCAAGGCGAGCTCCGGCTAGCGCGAATCTCCGCTGGGACCGTTACCTGCCACCTGCAAGGCGTACTCATTGAGCCGAGAGCGACTTACGACCGGACACGTGTTATGAAAATACTTTTATAAACTGAAAGTGACATCGATTAATTGACATCGATTAATTAGATTCAATGGGTCATTGGCCCAATGGATAGTGAGTCTAACACTTGAGCCGGTGGTCATGGGTTCGATTATCGTCCGGGACAAACATTTGTGTGATAAGCAAAACTATTAGATATTTAACTTAGAATAAAAAAGTAATTACATATTTATATGTACATAAAGTGTACGTTGAAAGTCGTTTGATTACCGTTATATAAACTTTGCTTGCTTTGAGATCAGATAATCGTATCTGAAGATGTCACTAGATATTAATAAATACCTATTTGATCTCAACAGTTTCTAGTTTCATTAACTTGTAGATATTAAATTTAAATGAACATTTATCATGCAGTAAACAGGAAATTACAAATGTAAATATCAAGGTAAATAAAATAATATTACTGACATAATTTTTTTCAAGTGATTGTGTAAGCTGTATCGATGTTTGAAAATAAACATATGTACATATTTGTGGTGCGTGCGAATGCATGCGTCGGTATATCGTTGTGTCAACAGCGCCGAGATAGCGATATCGATTCGTGACGGCCGATCGTGTTTCGACAGACGTTCGATACATCGTCACATAATCGTACCCGATGATCGACTACGCAGCAATCATAAGTACATTTCGCTTATTAAACAGTTCTATGGCAGGTGTAAATGGTATTTGAAAGTATCATAAATATGACAAGATTTTATATTCCATAAATCAGACTATGGCCTTAACCCTCTTAATATGAGAGGAGACCCGTATTCCAACAGTGGAATTGTAAAGGGTTAAGAAAAGAAAAAAAAATAAAAATAAATAAAAAATGCCTTCAATGCCATGGTGCTTGTTATTCGAGTTCGAGTGGATCTAATGTTATATTCAAGAAAAAAAGGATTTATATAAAAAGTAGATTTTTATTAACATTAAAAAACTTTATGTTCCAAATCTAAAACTGTAACACGCTCGTCTGTACCCCATATGTTAGATTTTAAATTCGTATATATAAATCGCGAATACTAAACACACACATATTATACAAAATATGTAGTTGCATACATATTGTCGAAATGAACAATTGTATCACTTCCCTGCAAATAGATCGATTATGTTATTTCCATGTAACGATTTGTAATATCCGGTTTCAAATTATGTATTGTATCATAAATGCTTACGTTGAGACTTTTTATTAGCCATAAACGTGCGTCTGACTACAATCTTATCTGATGGTAAGCGAGTTTTAGTCTAGGATGTCCGTAGAAAGCGCTCGTCTAGAATACATCACTCATAAACTATAACTTGCTACAATACGGAATAATATGATACTTCTCTTTCTCTACTTACGAAATTCGGCGTTAATTGATAAGCTTTGTATTTTTGGAACAGAGAACGAGTACTCTTGACATACAATTATTGTAGATTTTTAGCCATGATATTGTCTTTCTTTACGTCTGCCAACCCGCACTTGGCCAGCGCGGCAGACTATGGCCTTAACCCTCTCAGTATGAGAGGAGAACCGTATTACAACAGTGGAATAATAATGGGTTAAAAAAAAAAATTGTCTCTACTGTCTTTTCGTTTTCCTTATATTTATCTAGTATTATTACCTATGTACATATTTATCTAGTAGTTATTACCTTGTTTTACAAGTCGGTAATATTGATTTTTTATTGAGCTTAGTGCAGCAACATGTACTAGTGTCTGAAGCTTAGATAACCTGTTTAAAAATTTGTACTTGACTTTGCGAGACAAAATCTTATGAGAGACTAAATCTTAAACACTAAAAGGGTCACATCAAATTGTATCGGCCGGAAACAGCTGCCACATAAAATTACCTCAGTAAATAAATTGAGATATAAAATAAAAGTCAAATTCGTAAAAACAAACTTCGTATGGAACTTACTTCATTTTTGCATATTTATTTTCAGTATATTTTTCTTAGTAGGTACTGGTTTGTTACAATGTAAAAAATGGTATGTCATTTTTGTGTAGCGTTGCTTTTGTCTCGCCAAATAAATGATGAATTATGCAAGACTTTCGATAAGAAAGCAGGCAGGTCGAGTCCAAACTCAATATGGCGAAATTATCATTTTAAGAGAGCCTGTCAAGGACTGTTTTAAACCCACCAATAATTTGGTACGATCTGCGTATTTTAAATTACATTCCATATATAACTCACGTGATGTAAATAAGTGGTAGGGAATCAATAATAATTACGAAATATTCACGAAATATTCACAGGAAAAGACAAGGAAGAATTTTTTATGGAATTATGAAGAAATCGTGTACTCATGTACAGGTTTTTCTCTAGTTAAATCTTATACGCTCAAATTTAATGAAAATCACTAAAAGAAAATACATTTTGATGCTATTCTAGCGAAAAATATAAAATTCCGCCTAGACATTACTTACTAGATATTACATTGGTCCGCAATAAGGCTTATATTCCTATGCTGCATCGAATCCTCCCGGCAACATCGCATTCCCTCGGCCGTCCTAATTTAAGACGTACCGCGAAAATCTTTTTGATGAATTGCTCCCAGGGATATCGTAAGTATGATGACCCCGAATATTAATCTTCACCATAATTCCGGACATCTAAATGTAATGCAAAATAATTAAATGTAAATTTTCATGCGTAATTTATTACCTTCTTTTATATCCAAGACTCTCGAAAAAATCCAAATCGCTTTGATCATGCAACACGTAGTGACTTACCCACAAAATTAAAAACCCCAGTTTGATTGACATCTTAATTCATTCAGAATCCCCCGCCTTCCATAAATTACTATTTAATAATCTCATCGTGAGTTATAAAATGGTTAGAAATACCTTACATACTTATGCATTACAGTAAAGTATTATTCCGTCTATTTATTAACAACACACACCATATGTGTAGCTTATATAATAAGAAATATGTTGGATTTATCATTAGTTTTAATTTAACAAAAAATAAGCATTATTAACACATACATATATGACTTACTTATAATTTTGACCAGGTCATAATTATATTGATAACAGTTACTAAGCTTGTTAATCGCTAGTTGTGATCGCGTTCAGCAATGTATGAATGACCGTATCGAGCTTTTTTTGTAGTAGTATACGTATGTAGTAGTAACCTACCTTTCAGTGGCTTCTGTAAAAATGGAAGGATGCCCTGTTTACCTTACATCAATATAGACTAAAAAGCAGTGGTTGTGTTACAGGCACCCTATAAAATAACTTGCAAATATATTATTATAATACTCATATATAATGCGTACAATTCTAAGCTCAAGTTATATGTGGTATACATTCGCCTTTCATCTAGACATTTCTCTTTCAAACGTACCAAAGAAATCTTCACTTTAATACTTTATTTACGTCACATTCATGTGGACAGTATTACTTAAGGCTGTAAGGATTTTACGGTATTTCTTTTTAAACGAGATTTTCTCGAAAGCGTCGTATATGTGGAGCACCGAAAATATCCTGCAGCTCTGGAAATATGGCGCTAAGCCAAAGTTGAGTTATTGTGATGTAAATAAGGTTTGATCACGTACAATGGGCTGGGGGAGGAGTGGGAGAGGGCCCTTGGAATATAAACAACACACCCTGCAGCCGCGGTCAACCACACGTGTTGGTATAGTAACGGTACGAGACCATTTGCGACTCGTTTACTTGTTTACATTTTATTATTTTATTTTAAAATTATGTACAGAAATATATAACCATTTGTAATCACCGTCAACCCTTTCATTGATCCATTGTTGGACATGAGTCTTTTATTAGAATAAGAAGGCTTAGAATCATAGTCTAATACGTCTGTTACACACCGGTCTGTAGATTATTACTAACACCTATTTAAATGTAAATTTAACCCAGTATATGAAAAACGACATAAATATTGTTTTCTGTAAATAAAACAATTTCGTGTGCCGTGAATCATAATTGTGGATAAGACCAAACGAACGAGTTCAGACTTTATTCAGCGTGCCACCTATTGTCTATAGATGAAGTTTGACGAGACTCCCACACGTTGAAGGCATACGCATCGGCCGGTGCGTTTATCACTGACCGTGGGTGTAATGTATCCAGTATTCACACAGCCAGTGAAAGCAAACATCCAACACCAAAGATGCACCGCTTCGTGCCGCCGACATGTGACACCCTGGCCTTCGTTACAGAACTCGACCCGACCACTAAATACTGGGAAAGTTACTGTCCATTCTTTTGTATAAAGAACTGCATTGACCGCTTGCATAGTTGCATTAGTAACTTGTCATTCTTTAAGCCGATTGTTATTATGTGGATTTTATTTCATCGCATACCTTATTTCTCTGTTCCACCACTTTGTTATATTTATTTGTTTATTTTATTGTCCATTACAAAACCCAAACTAGCGTGCATGTATACAGAAACGATAAAATCATTGTAGTAATTATCAAGCTTTCTATTCATAAAAGGTGGATAATGACATTATTAATAAAAGATGGAATGGAACTCAAAAAGGATTTTAAAATATTAATGAGGGTAATCAGACTTAAAGAAGAAGTAGGTATAGGTCTAACTTTTCAAAATACAATCAAGGTGCTAAGTAATAAATCTTCCAGCCGTAGGACCATTGAAAGGTAACCCTATTATTTCGA
This sequence comes from Microceris scylla, assembly GCA_018245595.1. Lineage (NCBI taxonomy): Eukaryota > Metazoa > Arthropoda > Insecta > Lepidoptera > Hesperiidae > Microceris > Microceris scylla. The sequence continues at coordinate 7,649 of DWDT01005643.1, forward strand.
AAGCATGTTCCGAAACTGAGTAAGTTGCGTGGGCGCAGTAGATCTACAGCCGCTCTCCGCCCTATCGATCACGTCGATGGGATGAACGTTTGAACTCGAACTATCTCACTTTGCGCCATCAATCTCTTAACTCTTACAACTGCTTCCACAACTGTCTTTCATGATTCCTGATACTAAGACATATCTACCTACAGCACACTTCATTAATACCTTTCGAATAACGAAAACAATAATAATAAATATAAAATGTACATCTGATCAATGCGTTGAAAATTTCACTGAAATATTATCTTTCGAAAGTTCGAGCAACATCCTTAAGAGAAACGAGCATCGTTTTGAATAATGGAAAATTCATTAATTATGTGACCCCAGTACATTCTAAAGAGTGGAGTAAGTTCAAAGTACGATAGTAAAAGTGAAAGTGCGCATAAACCTTCATAAAATATATAATTTATGAAATAACATTAAGTGTCCAATTTATATTTACGAAAAGCCTGTATAATTGGTAAGTAGTTGCTTATAAGTAGACAGAGAGTACCAAGTGTTAGATATCTCAATTCTTCAAGTTCTGACGTAATTTTTCATCATATAGCGTTCTCTGTTAATCCCGTAAGTGACCTGGCGTGACGAAACAGTAATAACCTACATAAATAGCATATTACGAAATGAGCATAATCAAAAACAGTTTATTATTTTGCATAGAGAAAAAATATGTAATCAGGGTCTCTATACAAAATCAAAAGATAGAAGCCGAGCGATAAAGAAGACAACAATAATGTAAGAATTAAAAAGCAATCGGAAAGAACACAATAGATGTATTTTATTCGCGTTCATTGCGGCTCAGCGCTACAGGCCTCAGCATTCAATCAGTGCGCGCAATATGCAAGTATATCAATCAATGGAAATCGACTCGGCTGGATCACGGTCAAGTTCAATAACCCACGAGCCCCGTCTTGATTGACGACAGGCCTCACGCTTTTTACACTACGCCACGTTCTCACTTACTTTCCGTATTTGCGCGATGTTCACTCAAATTGTTAGTAATTTTATTTAAATTGTAAGTACTAATGACTGCCGTTGGTCCAGTAGTTAATGAATCTGACTGCCGAGCTGGAACATTTTGCGTACGATTCCCAGGACAAATATTTTTGTATTTATTGTCTCTGGGTGTAAAATAAATCTGTGTAAATATAGGTATAATAATATTTATATGTGCAGTGTATCACCCGTTTGGTAACCGTAATACAGGCTCCCTTTTAGCCTACTTTGGGTTCAGATGGTCGTGTGTGGTCCCAAATATTTATTTATATGTGTTATATGTACTGTTCATTTAAGAATGCAATATGTACTTTGTTCATTTAAAAATGTAGGTGAATGGATTACTGTTATCAAATCGCACTGTACATGAGTACTCGCCACCGATAAGATAATACGGCACTTCTTCGTAAAATTGTGAAATTATTTCAATTAATGTTCTTATTTTCCTCCTATTTGTTCATACGTTTCTGAATTTAGCAACAGCTTTTATCAGAAATAATATTACGTCATTTCTTATTTCTTATTGATTGCTCAAAAAGTCTTACACATACGAGTATAAAAACCATATCGAACACAAATTCATTTCATAAATTAAGGTAATAACCATATATTCCACATTTTGTTGTATAAATCGCAAGTACAAAACCACTATCAGCGCCGGCCAACTTGCATTTTACAGCTTTCCGTCGACGAAGCAACACAATTCGTTTTAGTATGTATTCGGTATATCAATGCTAGGAGCCATAATGCAATCACATTTCAGCCATTTTAAATTCCACAATTTAATACAATAAGCTGCAAAGAATACACACCTAACTACACTAAATATGTCTTTGCAATGTGGTGTAACCGGTACATGAGAATAGGCCAGATAATTTGTGTAATCTTAAACTAATATATATGTCTTTGATAGTGTTACTGACACACCTAAGGTTGATCCTACCGTCAACATAATCACACTCAGTAAACAGATAAAAGTTGGTGCAAGTTTCACAGATTATCACTAGAACGCATCGCTCTTATCGTTAACACTTTCATTCTTGAATTTTAATATGACTGTGCCTTATTTAAGACACCACCCAGACATTCATAGTATTAAATATTTCACACTGGATCCTGTATTCTCTTTGCCTGCTCCATAAAGGACTAGGCAACGGTCTATATTAATAATAATAAATTATTCCTTTTTAACGCGTGGTCTAACAAATGAAGCTTAACATTCATTGAAAACAGTCGCTTTCTTGTTCCTCATCGTAGCCACAAGCAATTGAAATTACTGCCACACTCAGGTCACGTACTCATCGCGACGTTAAAATCCCCCAAATAAGGTGCTGTAACATTCTTTACTGTGTGTTTTAAAGAGAACTTAAACGTTTCAACTGCGTCGTGATATGAGATTTGGTTGGTGATTAGTTTAAGGAGTTCCCTATTCACTTTGGCATGCACAAGGTTTTTCTACATTACGAGTATCTATTTAGTATTTATGTTTAGTGAGGAGCTAATGAGCAAGCAATAGTTTCAGGTGGCTGCGCCGTCCATGAACATTTGCAATTGACCTCAAAGAGACCTAGGACAATATTGTTAATAAT
>DWDT01005644.1:0-10272 GCA_018245595.1 Microceris scylla
GGAATATGGGTCTTCTGTCATATCGAGAGGGTCAAGGCTGTAGTCTGCCACGCTGGTCAAGTGCGGGTTGGCAGACTTCGCACACCTTAGAAAATATTTTTTTTATAAATTCTAAGGTATGCAGGTTTCCTCACAATGTTTTCCTTCACCGTTAGCAAAAAAAAATATACTGAATGAAAAAACTAATTCAAAACAAGAAATTATTAACTTTTATACAATGTTCCTCAAATTTTGCCGGTGTGTGTATAACTGTTATAATATTACTATTACTACTGGTCGTTTTACAATTCGCCTGACCTTTTAATCAGCCGTTTCGTAAAACTGAAATCCTGTAAAGCCAGATAGCCATTTTGTATTACAGTAGATTCTACGATTCGGGACCAACATAGAGACATTCTTTATGTCATGTCAGGTTTTCTGTGAATAATTATTGCTCCAATAAGATTTAGGATTTGCTATAAAAATAAAATCGGTAACCGGATGCGACAATCAAGTGAGTAAGTGAGAGCTATTAGTATTTCCCCTGATACTGTGGAAGATGAATCACATAATTTTGTTAGTCGCTTACTAAAGCCTCATTCTCGCCTTGCGGAGAACCCCGCTTGAGGCACCTGTTAGAATAAAAAGCCCCTTTTGAAGAAACGATGTAATAACCCTACAATAGAACGCCTCTTACACAATATTGCCGGTGAAAGCCGACGTAAACAATTTTTGGGATCTCAATATAATCTCGACAATTATCTCCGTGTGTTTAACGAAAGAACTATTTGGGTCGAGATCATGACGTTAGTTTATTTGGTGTTGCCTCATGATAATTGTAAGTTAATGGTATGTTATGCTGTTGACCTATCGACAAGGTCACCAGTTAAGGTCAACTCGTAAAAGTAGCTGGCGTTCATACCTGCTGTGCGGGGTAGATTATATTAAAGAGAAACAATTTGGAATGTACATATATGTGTATGTCTATCGCTCTCACAGATTGCTGTATCCAAAATAATAAAAATAATAACAGAACAAATAATAACAGAACTGAGGCTCACCTCGATGTATGGCGTCGAACCTCCCCTCAACCTTGGAACGCAGCGAGTCCAGGTCAAATGGTGCTGCGAACCCATGATCCACAGAGCGACTCTTCGACCTGTAAACGTTATAAATTTTCATTTAATACAACATCATCATTTATTGGAGCATTGTTTGAGAATATTCCATATGTATATAAAAAAGTCCGAGGGCGAATGTGTCACGCAAAATGCACATTCCACTTCGACATATCAGTATAAAGGAGACGATAGGAAAAATGGTACGTTTGGAAATCGTGACGTCGCCGTTGATACGATGGTGAGTGACGCCGAACGGCAAAAATTCAGTGTCAGTGTACGGATAATTGCCGGTAGATGAAAACAGCGCCCCAAATAACTCCCGCAGGACTGATTTGAACACGAGCGGTAGAATTTAAGCGACTGCTGCTGTCCGTAAACACTGCTTCTGCCTTCTGACTAACTTGTTTGTGTTCGCTTCCATTAAAGTCAAATAAGACGCGCCGGTGAACATTTCGCGCGCCACTTTTCAAATGGAACGCTACAATTTATTACTTTAGAATTAATGACTGAGCTGATTGGACTTTAAACGATATTAACCCAATTTGGACGAGACAAGAAGGATTCGATTCAATTAATTGCATTTCTCCTCCATGAGTAGTGAATTTTTGATGTCTCGTCCTTCATAATAAATAATGTGAACAAATACATTAAGTACAGTAATGAGATTTGTCGCCGGAATAAAACCGGTCTGCATAAGTTTGGGCGCAAATAAATAAATGTTGCTAATAATATTATCTTACATAACTTGAACAGAGAATGTATATTAGCTTTTTATTGATTAGATATTTTAAACAATAAGGTAAACAATAAAGAGCTATACAATATTCTGGTGTTAATGCATAAAAACATGAATTCGTTACGTTACTTTTAAATTAATTAATGGGGGGTATGGATGTAATTAATCAACAGTTAAAACAATTCAAGTTTCAAACTGACATAGTCACAACAAAGCAAAAAAATATAATAGGCAAAAACTGACACGGAACAAATATCCTAGGTACTAAAATAAACTAAAAAACTAAATGTTTGAGGAAAGATCCAGAACAATATACAACAATAGTACCGTTATTTTAAATTTAACATGAGAAAAAATCCGAAACCTCAGATTCGTGGTGAAAATGACTGAATCAACTACGGGCCATGAAATAAATACAGCGTGCTCTCTTTGATAGATACGAGGCTAATTATAACCAAACTTGACTATGGAAAATTTGCTAGTGAATTTACAAATTATTTAGTACGTGTTATTGCGCACTGGATCATTCCTCAAGGACCTTTATTACAGATTTAGATCGTAAATTCTTGGCAGTCTTGGACGTTGGTATCATAACATCAGGTACTAATTATTTGGTATTCATTATCTTTACTAAGGACTTGGGGAATAACATCTTCGGAGCTATATGGACATTGAATGGACACAAGTAGGCGCGTCTCATGAATGCACAATTGCATAACACAATAGACAAATGACTCATTATGGTATGAACACGTGTCGCGTAATTCGAATTTTCCATAACGTTTAATTGGTAAACGAGCATCCACGGTTTTGTCAATCCATTCATGATGACATGTTTGCAAACAACATATGGCCTAGACTTGTACATATATTTGTATACTTGTAATAGAGACATAAATAATCATTTTTATTTTCAGTCGCCTTGGATCGACACAATCAAGCTTATACTCTCGGATGTACTACAGCAATAAATACAGGGGGGGAGTGAATATTTATAATACTGCCATAGTCTTTGTTGTACATACCTTGTATTATCACCATCACACCGGGTTGGCTGGTGGTAAATAACATCAAGTCCGCCCTACGTAAGCTAGCTTTAATTCAACAGCATATACTAAATAAAAAATTAATATAAATCAAAAATCCTATGCCTCAAGGGCAGTGGGTGTTCAAAACTGCCAAAATTTTACGCTCCTGTAACTTACCTTATATGGATATGGTAACAGTAACGGATATTACCTCTTGTAAGACTGGTCGATGCTCTCGGCGCTCCTGGACAGCTGCTGCGAGGCGCGCCTAGACCTGCATGCAACAGAGATCACGAGCTAGACACAGGCAGCGCATGCATACTACTACTAGCCTAATCAGACAATACCGATTTTGGTAACAATACCTCACGGATAATTCTATATGTAACAACAGAAGCATGCCCATTCTTTTTTGGCAATAGCATTTTTTAACATCTATGACCTAAAAGAAATCTATGGTTATATACAGCTGAGAACAAATATTATAAATTTTCCTTAAATTACTTTATATTCGGCTTAATATTGTCTGAATAGGATTCTGGAGAGCACATCCACATTGGCAGTGCAACATTTGGAGCGGACACAAGACAAGTTACGTGATCGCTGCGCTAATTACGAGCCTCACATGCCAATCTGAAAAAACTCTCACAGACAAGTATCTGGCAAACGGAAATATTGCTACGCGTTGAAATAAACTGAAAAAACAGGCAGCTTTCATCGCTGCCATCAAACGTGATAACTGGCGATAAAACTAGCGACAACAAACGAACGAAAATGAAACTCATGCATTAAAAATGTCTTCACCTTAGTGTTAATATAATGATGATGTAACTCAAATTATGTACTTACAGCGACGTTTTAGTCCTATCGAGCAATTTGTAGGAACTCCTAAATACGTAGTTGTTTGGTTAAAAGTTTTTAAATATACATCGATTGCGATGAGGTGGTGAGAACATGGTGGTGATGAGAACAGGGACCAAAGTCTTTTCGACCAGGTCCTTGGCAAATTACATTTTGGTACATACGTATATTTGAAACAAACAGCACTACGCAAATAACGCTTTCAACAACAAATTAGCATTTAACCAAAATGTCTAGAGATTTTGGGACATACAGTAATTAAGCTGTTGTCCTTCAAACTCCCTATTTCTGTTTCGGTTACTACTTACGGTACTAATACTAACTTTCAACGTATTCATCCACTAAAAGATTGTTAAGAACGTTACCTAGAACTACTAGTGGTACACGCACGTTCCGCTCGATGTAAAATAATTGAATTACACTTGGGTTCATATTAATTTTCATTAATGACATGCAATCTCTAGTAAACTTGAGGGTATACCAAAGATCTAACGCGCCTCTGTTTTATTTTGATTGACGTCAATGTTCTACAGTTGGGGACAGAGTGCTTTGTGTGTAAAAATGTAAAATTGTTGTTTTTATTATTTTCCTTGTATTTTTTACGTTTTTTCTCTCCATAAGAACATTCCTTAGACTTCATGAAATACAACAAATAATAAATCGGCCAAATCGGTTCAGCCGTTCTGGAGTTTTATGCTTAGCAACAATTTTGGGGTTTCCCTTTTATTTATATAGATTAAGAATAATGTGTCCAGACAACAACATGAAAAAAAACGTAGCGCGTAGGATTTAAAAAGGGATACTTTATCGCTTTGAAAGGCGAACTTGCTCGGTCGGAAAGAACGAATGACGGTAGAGTAATGAAACAGATTTATAAGCCCATTGTGAAGATAGAGTCCTTAGAGGCCGAACAACAAGTACATATTCATCAAGCCGGAGGTGTCTTAAAAGAAGGCTACATTAGATTACGAGTACCTTAAATAGACTGCCTCGTTGGTCGTGTTGGTTGCAAGTGCGATTGCCCGATCGGAAGGTAAAAGTTCTATGCCCGGGTCGAACACTACAAAAATTTTCTAATTTATATTTTCTAGTAGCGGTTCGGAATCTGAATATATGCTCGATGCATGGCAATAGGCTCACCACCTATTCCATTGTGGGACGTAAACGTAACCTGTGAAACGTGGGAGTGTTCTGCATTCCTCTGCCTACCTCTTCGGGGATTACAGGCGTGAAGTTACGTTTACATTTAAAAAGATCATTAATTTTATTAATATTAGTTAGAATGGTTTGAAAGTTCGAGAACTGTATGACATCGCTTCGTTGATTCCAGCTCTGAACATGACCAATGACGTGGCTGGTGCCACCTTTATGGCAGCCGCGACCTCGGCCCCGGAACTCTTCGTGAACGTAATCGGTACGTTCATCACGGAGGGCGACATTGGCGTCGGTACCATCGTCGGCTCAGCTGTTTTCAACATCCTCGCTGTGGCTGCTTGCTGCGGAATCGGAGCTGGAATGGTATCTTTGAAACTGATAAACTCTCTGTAGCTTTATTTTACAATGAACAATAATTTACAATCTACGGACTGTAGTACACTGTTGTTTTTCACACTTGAAATATTCTTACGTATTTCTTACAAATCTAAGATCCGTCTTTACTTATGACACCGATCAAATAACAAGAGTATATACGATATCATAAACTATAAAGAAACTAGAAAGTTTTGTCTTAATTTTCCTGGAAATAGTATTTCAAAATCTATATACATTTCTGCTACTAGCAACACTAGCGATTACACTACGAGCTCGTACGTTAAAACAGTTTCTAGCTTAACTGGTACACGGACATGGACGTTCAGTACATTTGAAAATAATTCTAGGGTCAGCCACTTGTTTGTTACAATATTATTTATTGTACCACGTACATACCAGAAGTAGCTTTTTAGTTGTCACCTTAAAAGCTGTACTGTACATCTGCTGTTGATTTCTGCGTGTTGTCCTTGTGTTGCTATTAAATAATCTTAGACCGTGCTAATGCGTACAATAAATTAACCCTTTGTAATAGTAAATCAAGAGAAGAATAATAATAAAAGAACTGAAGATCGAGCTCAGTGGCATGCCATTGGAGAGGCCTATGTCAATAATACCTCCTACAGTTTTATGGTCAAGATGTTCATTGCAGGTTTGTTTTTTTCTTATATTAATACACCGTAATACAATTTGGACTATTTCACTTTATTGCAGGTGGTACCATTAGATTGGTGGCCGTTAACACGGGATTGTCTCGCGTATGGGATAACCGTTTCCATACTGATCTGCATCATGCACGACGAGTACGTGCAGTGGTATGAAGCCTTCTTTCTGGTTCTGCTGTACGGTGTTTACATATGCATTATGTATTATGACAAATCCATTCAAAACTTTGCTAAAGGTAAGTTTAAAAATGTTTTTTTCTGTGGCAGGCATATTTATTTATTTTATATATTCTTTTATAACACCTTATGCTAAGGGATACAAGGGCGCACTTAATGCCTAATCGCATTCTCTACCAGTCAATGTATGTCTACCTGGTATAAAATATGAATTTATTTCAATTCAATTACAGGAAGCTGGACTTGTGTGTCGACTATGCTGAAGAAAAATGGTGAAAAATCTGATAATGTTTTGACTACTGAAACGGGTTCGTATTTTACATGCTATTTCTATAAAATATTTTGTTAGCGATTTTTTAATAACTACGTAACATCACACCTACCTTCTCCAAAGGAATAGGCAGAGGAGAGTAGAACACTTCCACATTTCACTAGTTACGTATACGTCCCAAGGAATAGGTGGCGAGTGATTATTGCCATACACCGGGCACAGACCCAGACACGGAGTCCCTGCAAGAAATTATAAATTAGAAAAATCCAAAGTACCCGATCCGGGATTTGAACCCAGAACCTCCCAACCGACCACTCGACCAACGGGGGAGTCAGTTTTTAATAACTATGATAATTTTAACAGTTCCAGATAACAATGAGGTGAAAACCCCATCGCCTAACAAAATTGAAGTGTCCATCGATCATCATCAACACAACGGTAGCATTAAAAGTGCGTCTCCGACATCTGATGAGAGAAAGAGTGACCTCGAAATAGCACAAATTGACAGTACGCCTAAAACCGAGGATTTCAAGAGTGTCAATGAAATAGATTCTAGGATCGTTGATATGGAGGTGGAGTCTCAGGAGGTGCAGATTGATCAGTTAGCGGTGGATGAAGAAAGTAAGGAGGAGACTAATAAATACGAGCATTCACTGTGGAAATGGCCATCTGGACAAAGCAAAATCACTAAGGTAACGAAAAAAACTCTTGCACGAACGAACTCAGAACGGAGATTAAAATAGGACTCATTTTATCTTATTACTCAAGTATTTACTTAAATATTATGTATTTATTTTCAAGTACTATTTAGTATTCGAGTAAAGTTACAAGCGCTCACCTGTAGCAACCGTCTGTTACGTCCTCGGTGGTTCAATCATATAGTTTTTTTGGACTTCTACCAAAGGCATTAACCATTAGTATCTCTATACATAACCAATTATTAAATTTTACAGACTGCGTGGATAGTGACCTGGCCTATTCATCTTGTATTTCTATTCACCATCCCCGACTGCCAGAAAGCACGATTCAAGAACTGGTTCCCGCTGACGTTCATTATGTGCATAGTTTGGATTGGATCTCTTTCGTATATCGTTGCGTGGATGATTACGATTATTGGTGTGTTATTAAAAATAACAATTTAATTACATATTTATTGTATTCGATGTCCATACTCGGAGACTCTGATCTGAAATTGAGATAAATTTTATTTACAGGCGATACACTGATGATACCCGATTCTGTGATGGGCATAACATTCCTCGCTGCTGGTACGTCTGTTCCCGAGGCTGTCTCAAGTGTGATCGTAGCTAAACAAGGTAGGGTGGTAGCCTCTATATGTATCAATGGAACATGTGTACAATTATTTTAAATAAAAATATTAATATTCTTATCTATTGTCTTCTATGTGATGTTTCAGGACATGGATCAATGGGCATAAGCAATTCAATTGGGTCTAATACGTTTGACATTCTGCTGTGTCTCGGTCTGCCGTGGCTTATTAAGGCTTCGCTCACACCAGCTGAGCCAGGACATTACAGGGTTAGAAACAATGATGAACTCAATTACTTGAAATGAAGGGCGAACAACCTTCGTCTTAACCAATATTAGAAATGCGAAAGCGTGTCGTTCACTATAATTCTTCATTCGATAAATTCTAATTTTCACTTCTGCCTCCTAACCAGTCCTATATTGTCTGTTTCTAGAACATTGTTGCAATAACATGAGCGAAGCGGTGGGTGAAAGTAATCACAAATTAATGCGCTTAAGCTGTGCAAAAGCCTTTGCGAAATCCTCGTAATTAGCATAGCGATATGGGTCATATTGAATTGTACATGACCGTGATGCGTGTGTCAATATGTAGACTTTTTAAATTTGTTGAAATTGCTAGCGACATTAATATCTTTATTACTGTTGGGGTGTAACGTGTTTCTTATATCATTAGGTGAAGATAAACTCGATGGGTCTGGAATATTCAGCGATATCTCTGCTGTCGACACTGCTTCTCCTGTACCTTACGTTTTGGTTCAACAAGTTCAAGCTGGACGCGGCGGTGGGCAGGGCCTGTCTCGCCATGTACGCCATGTTCCTCGTGCTCGCCACGCTGATCGAGCTCAACGTGTTCTTCCCAGTCAACGTGGGCACTTGCAAACGAAACGAACTCAAATTTTAAAGTGTCGGAAGCAGTGTCGCGTAGTAGTGTCGGAATGGGTCTACATAGATGGATCTATTCTTTATGTGTGTTAATGTGCGTACCTCACTCAATGAGCATGTTGTTAGAGAGTAGTTATGTAGAGAATTTTCTCAATTTCTAGGCAGTTTGGATACTGCGTTACATTGTAAGTGTCGTTGCGCATCGCGCGTGAGTTAGGAACTAGGATTTTGGCGTTAGTTAAATATCTTTGGTGTTGTTACCTATTTCGCACGTATCTTTATAATCAGATATTTAAAATTCGTAGACATGTTAGAAATAGCAGTGTATTGGTGTAAAGCTTTCAATGTGTAGATTAAAAAAAAAATTATCATTAAGATAAAAGTTTTATCTTTCTCTTCCTAGAAATTAGATCGCCACTACATATTGGATTATATTCTTTCTCAATACCAATCAGTGACACCGTGCACCGTGTATAGTACATGTACAATGTTATTTTATGTATTAATTTTTTGCGATTACAATAATTTAAATTATTCTAGTGTTTGTTATGATGGAATTTCTGTTTTTTTCCTTCGAGAAGGTGATTTATTAATTTATTTAATCAATCAACGCTATCGTTCTAATTATTATTTTAAGCCTTATGTGATGTTTTTGTAAATAAATACATGTATGGCGTAATACAAAATTAAGGATAATTAAATATGAATTTTTATTTCCATCACTCGTTTTATTCAATAGCATTGCTAGTAAACGTAGGTATTTTCCAAGTACCGTTATAAAAATTCTAAGTCTTGATGAGATTGTTAATTAATTTTTTTCATTATCAGCTTAAGCTCCTGCTGGGCACAGTCATCCCCTAAGGGTTTTTACCCCTTTATGCTCACGCTGATCTTGTGCTTTTGGAATCGTAGATCACACCTTCTTGCGTACATTTATATAATTTTCAGACCCAAAGATTTATAATTTTTGGGTCTGCATATTACTAAGTACATACATTATATGTATATATTAAGTAAGTAGACTACTAAGTCATATTTCCCTATTCTATATAATTATCTTTATTGGATTTACAATCAATTTCGTAAATAAGCTTGCAATTAATTCAAAATATATTTTATTTCCAATTAATTTATATTAACTTAGAACTATGTTTATTTTGCAAGTTTACAAGTTTGCAAAACAACAATAACGTTAAATTTAATGATTAAAACTTAACATATTTTACATTGATTGTATACTTGTAGATTATGCAAAAACAAACAAAATTTACATCTTAGGTAAATGATACAGTGATTCAATTAACTGATGTCAAAAGTATTACTTCTTCGGGCCAGATGCTCCATGTCGTGGACGGTGGCGTGTTTCTGAAAGCAATATAAATGCTTAATAAATATACCAGAAATAAAGGTAAAAATATTCCATGAAAATACCAAAATATCATTAAAACCCCCACAACCCTATTCCATGAAACTACCAAAATATCATTAAAACCCCAAACCCCTAAGGGGCTGGCTGAAATGCATATCTCTTGATTATGAGTCTATAGTTTAGTCCTAATTTTAGTCCGCGTTAAATCTTAATTATAACTATCATCATCATCGTCATCGTCAGCCTCTAGATGTCCACTGCTGGGCATAGGCCTCCCCTAATCGGCGCCAGTCCTTCCGGTCCTGGGTCTTCCGAATCCAGCAGCTTCCTGCTGTCTTCTTCAGGTCGTCAGACCATCTGGTAGGAGGGACTCCTTTTACCGAG
>DWDT01005645.1:0-10272 GCA_018245595.1 Microceris scylla
TTCGTTCGTTCCCATTTCGACCTTGTTCATAGGTACTACTTGAAATTGTTACAACAATCTAAAAAACTTCTTGAATGAATGGTGCTCGATGGATCTCAATTTAAAGGACATTTTAAGTTAGTTATACAAAATGCAAATAACTACGTTCAAAGTTGAGTAAATAATGTATACCACTTGAAAACTTTTTAGGCCATGTTTGAATAGAGTAGCCGAAGCACATTGAACAATATCACAAAGAGTAGAAAACAGCCAATAATAAACGATCAGAGTGGAGTTGGCACAAAACAATGGCCGGTGCAGCGGGCGGCGTAGCTTCCGTAGGGCAGCTACGCCGTAGCGGGGTACTACTAATGAGGAGCCCGATATTGTGGCGCTCACCCGTCGACCGAGAACGCTTCAGCGACCTCTATAAATTGGTTTCATGCATATTTATTTATTCAAATATTATGTATGAATTGAAATCTCGTCCGCGACTACTGAAATATGGCTCCAAATTGAATCAACGGGACAAATTAGGTTGACACACGCCGTAATGGCGTTTTCAAAATATTGTACACACGAAATACATACAAGTTTAGGTAACTGCTCTCCGGGCATTATTCAAGTGTTCTTCATAAAGTTTCCATCCAAAGCGGGCGAACTCTAGCAACAACAAATTTTTCATATTTTGCTCTCTTGACGTTTGGATAAATTGGCCTTTAATGAGTTAACTTATGCATTGAAACGTGCACTATCTTGTTTCTGTTATAGTACTTACGTGTATTGAAAAACCACGTTGTTAAATATTTTTTCAAGAAACTTCGTTTACGACGTAACATGCGTTCGATCAGGACGTGTAATATTACTAAATTCTGTTCTATCACACTAAAAAATATTTCCAAATAAAGTATAAGAAAAATTTTATAATGAGATACCACCATTGTGTTAAAGCGGCATATAAATAAAACGAAAAGTCTACTCTAAACGGAACAAAGCAGCAAAATATTCAGTATTTTAAAAGTAATTTAACACGAAAATAATTAGCAGTAGAAACACTCGAACGACGTAGACAATACTCGACTCAGCGGGCGTCTCCAGAACAACGAGAGGAACAATTGTGCTTCACAAATAACAAAATAAATGAAGCGTACGCCTCAAAGCTGGGAACTAATTAAACTCAGTACGAATCGATATCTACTTATAAATTAAGACGGTTTAACTTGCAAAGGTAATTGGACGAAAGTTTATCTCAAATATTGATACTGGTGTGACGTCACTGGCGGGGACGAGCGTTTTGGTAATGGAGTCCGTTTACACAAGAGCAGAGTTACAAGCGTCACAAGATTGTCGAGACATTTTAAACAATATTTACATATGGCAACATTATGATATAAAATCTGATTGGTTATCTGAAGTGGAAGTCATGTGCGACAAATTTTTAAAGACGCGTAAAAGCATCACAGAATAAGAAAATATATACGCTTTTCCGGATCTTGTTGAACTATTTGCAACAAGGAAAAACCGATTTGCCCTCATTGATAGATAGATGTAATAAGTACATAAACACCAAAGACCGCAGCTAATATAAGGCTTGTAACTTCATATAAAACCTAACTTTTATGTATTTACGTATATTTAATCTACGTTTACTATTTAAAAATTTGTTTATAGAACAGTGTAATAATAAATTGAATTAACAAAGTAGTATATTTATTTATAACCCAGACTTTTCAAGAATAGCATTATAACGAAATCGTGATAAGCCAGCAATGTTTTTTTTTTTCAAAATCTTCCTAGAAGGTGCAACAGTCTGTAGGCGCCTTAACCTGAACTTTCTGTAGGCGCCTTTACACTGAAGTTTCGCAAAGTTACCTTATATTCTTCGCTTACTTTATATTATTTAGCTTTGATATATTCGCAATTTAAGTTGTCTGGAACTCGCCGAGGAGGCGGCTGGATTAAATTATATATTTTTTACGAAAGCAAACGACTTTAGACGGTAAACAGAGAGCGCTGAGGAGACTCAAGTAAAAATAGGTTGCATGTCTCCGTCTAATCGTGGAATAAGACATAGAAGAATAGGTCTAGGCGTTCAAAATAAACATGTCTTGATCTGGATAAATTACTGTTAAAAGTTAGTACTTATTTTCAAAGATAATAAATTTAATAACAAATCATACTCATTTATTTATATGTAGTATAGGTATATACATATGTGCATTGATTGATGTGTCTATTAATATAAATCTGTACCATATATTTAAAATGACACATGAATGAACGAATAAATTTGTTAAAAAGTGAAAACAAATACGTTAGGTCACTTTATGGGAAGGCGTAATCAATGAATCGCCAGCAACATATAGCTTGTAAATTTAAGGTAATGTAAAAAAGAGATCAAAGGTAAATTATATACAGAAAAAAAGAAAAAATATTGCTTTATAGTATGTTTACATGAATCGACTTAATCACGTATTTCACACAATCGTCATCGGGTCATATTACAAGACACAAAGACACAATTATAAATACCTTTATTCCGATGTGAATGGGGAAGTCTGACGCCAAAGCCGGTTGAGGGTGAAGGGCCGGCAGCAGCGGCAGTGGTAGAGGACAGGACATCATCGCTGCTCCAACCTGGGGACAAGAGGAGATAAGGTATTATTTTGCTGGTTATAGAGCAGTCCATAAAACAGCACACATAATACATTGTGATAGATAACAATGCAGATGCGGATCGATCTTATTCTGAAAAGATATGCGTTTTCGATTGTGGCATTTTACTTCATCGTTATAAAATTGTTGAAGTTCATATCACATCTCATCAAAAGCCTGTCTAAGTCTACCACTGGACATAAGCTTTCCTTAAGGAGTTTTGTCCACAATCCCTCGTTGGGCATGTACCCGAGGGGAACATTATGCCGCCGTTGGTCAGGATATTCAGCCCTGACTAGGTAAGATTTCGATCAGCCACACTGGAGTTAGTACCATCTTACGGCTCTATAGTATCCCAGAAAGAGGTCGGGAAATGTATTCTTTCTCCGTCACGGCACGGATACAATTGTTGAAAATGATTATGATGAAGTTATAAAGAAAGTATTACTAATCGTAATATATTTTTATTTTCTTTTTCACTTCCTATGTTTATCTTTGAAATATCTGCATTTGCATCCGCATACTCGTATTTGTTGTCAAACGAAGTGCACGAATGTAAAAATGTGATAGCGTGTGCGAAAGGCAAAATCCGATTTCTGAAAATAGACCATCGACGAACTCAGGAACGTAAAACATGGCCGGTAACTTAATACGTGGTGGAAACAGAAAATAAATGTCCTCTCTGCACTAGTACCTACTCGTAAACCGAATCACAAACGTAACCTCGTAGTCTCGATATTCAAGGCTGCTGAGTTACACCGAATTCTCACATATTTTTGTTTTTCAAAAATGTTATTTTATAGAAAATGTGACGAATTGCTTGTGACCATTATGAGTTTTATTCTATAACATGAACATTACGATGTACCCTGAATATAGAAAATACCTGATTAAAATGGTGAATAATAGGGAAATCTTTACGGCCGTCAATCACAAATTAAGCATCAAGAGAGCTTGTCTTATAATAACCAGAGGTCTGATAACTTACATAAACATATATGCATATAAATTTATGGTTTTTACACTCAAATAGAGAACAAATACTTGTGCTCATCACATAAGTAATTATTCTGGGTGGAAATGGAACCCACGACACCGGGCGGAAGAGTCAGGTTCACTAACCACTGTACTAACGGACTAGTCAAACCACATGATCATAAATGTGAAATGAAAGTAGTGTAGAATGTAGAAATTTTCTCCTACATTCCATGAACATAATTATCCAAATCTTTTTCTGTCATTCGATGTCTTGTTGCATTATGGATATGGAGAGATCTCTTCCAATTAGTGTGCAAATATTTTAAACGTAAAGAAAAGAGCGTGGACGGGAGAGAAAATACTGTTCTAATTATGACACAGTATAAAAAAATGTGGTTGGATGTGATATTAAGGGGTTTACGGCCTTGTATATTCCTTTCTGTATTTTGCCAGATATAAAGTCTTCAGACAGGTTAGTAAAAGCCAGTAAAACCCGATTATTTGAGATGTTTACTATTGCGTGATTGTCCACAGATTGTTGTAAGCATAACTTGCCGTGACAGAGCTGACGCGGGACTTTAGGTTAGATGTCCTGAGAATAATTCAACAAACATAACATTAGATGACACTAACGGGTTCTTTAGAGCCGCATCTCATACTGTACCTAATAATAACAATTGACACAAGTAGATATTTCAACTACATAAATATTACATTGTTTACAAGAAAAACGTGCCTATAAAAAGAGTAACGATTATAGAAGAAGCACGTCAGACCTTTTAATACCGAAATATTAGTAACTCAACGCTGCGTGCAAACTCCGAAAGGGACCTAGAGTGATGGTATAACAAAATCAATAAAATTTAAGACATGTTCGTAAAGCATTATAAAGCGTAGAGCAATGTCTGAATGGAGTCTCTATCTTTTTGTTTACTTTTGAATGGTGTTTTTTTGGTGAAGGAAATAACAAACGGTCGTGTCGTCTGCCTCATTCGTTGTCGGAGGCTCCGGTTAAAAGGTTGCCATCTTCAAATAAAATAGCACTATAGCTTAGCTCACGGCATTATGCTGAGTGGGCTTTTGATCCTGTACGCTGTGTCACAAACGAACAAAGAAATAAAATGTCATTGTGTTTTTGTGTTTATTCGCAATGTATATTTTATACATTTTCCATCATTAATACGTCCTAGCCTTACAAATCAATAACGACATGATGTCGGTATTATTAAATCTCTGGTTTATATGATTGTCGATTGGTCGCTAACATAAATTCGTCACGACTGGCCGGTAACGCCGCGTGACGTGAGCGGTCCTGCATCGCGATCATATATTATTCATAACGTTTTCAGCGAAGCGGCCCACACGGAATATTAGAGAACCGACCCGCCCGCTTCATCCGGCCTTTCCAAATTCATTGCTAACTAAATTGTTCTGGACGTTTCGATACAACATTAAACTTGAAAATTCTAAGCGAAATTAATAAGGTGTTGTACTCGAAAATAAATTAAGACGCATCGTATGTATATTGTCATTAAAACCAGTTGGAATTTATTGCTAATGTAATAGATATAAATAGAAAAATCTCTCACTGTACAAGTATAAAACACAAATTACGTAGTTGTAAGTAAAATATTAAGTATATAAGTGTATATAGTCCCAACTTAGTTCGCATACAATGAGGCAAGTTGAAGCAACGTCAGGCTGAATTGGCTCATAAACAGATGAATGCTGATGGCCAAATTTCGTAACCTTTTCCGTATAACGGAGAGTTTAGTCGATAGTGAGTTATGGGGAATATCTAGATAACAGTTGTAACCGCTTCTTAAGACATTCAGGCTGGATAATAAGAAAAAAAATAATATCTTGGGACATTTCCACACATAAATATTTACTTGTACTAATCGCACAGGTGTTTACTCTGAGTGGAAATCGAACTCACGACCCGCCGTGAAACAGGTTTACTAACCACTTCACCAGCGGACCAGTAAGAATGCCTAGCAATGAAAAACAAAAGAGGATACAATAGAGAATCGCTGTTAAACAAACGTTCAAAGTAAGAGAGAAATACCAACAATACAAAAGTGAAAGTAGACTACTCACTTTTGCAGTCAGTTTCGAGCGGGTGTGCTTTTAAACTTGGCATCTGAAACTACATAAGTACTTTCCACACTCCAAAGAACTCGCAGACACATCGCCGTGGAGCGTGTAGCGCTTTAAAACAAACACGTGCGCTATTTGTATATCCAACTAAGAGTTTAAATTTCATTGTAGTTATGAATATTTAAAACGATATATGTATGTACATATATGTATAAACAATGATGTTTATAATTCAGCCATGCACTACGGGGGTTCTGTCTTCAAATCCTGGCCACACATAGCTTTACAAAAAACGCTTACATAATATTTTTAAAATTTAGATTGAATATAACTTGCTATAACGGTTAAGGAAAACATTGAAAACCCTTAGCATGCTCCGTAATGTTATCGAAAGCGTTTCAACTCTGCCAACCCCATCTTGGCTAGCACAAAAGACCATGGGGTTTACCCTTCTCATTCTGAGAGGAAACACTTGTCCAACAGCGAAACGACAGAAGGGTTGATGATGAAAACAATATAGCTACCAAATCGGAAGGATGCGAAGTTTTAATCGAAACGTCGACAGGTACCGACGTTCGCGCTCTCCCAGGGGATCTTCGCGGCGATATAATTTAATTAAAGCATACGCGGCCGGACTGCGCTAATTAAATGATACAGAACAAATAGAGCCAATTGATACACATCTCAATATTGCTTAGATCGCTTTCTTGGGACCTCTACAACATAATATATCTTTTTCAACCATTTTCAGTTTAATAAGCATTTGTTAATGAAGAACGATTTTATTGATGCAAGGAAATGATTAAAGTGTAAAGGCTTCCAACCACCATCTCAGGAGCCCAAGCCAACTTCACCAGCATGTGGTGCACCCTGCTATAAAACACGAGGCTCTGGCGACCGGCTGATTGCGGTATAGCGCAGCCTTAATAGGCACGGCTAAATGCCCTGCCCGCCAACGGGCAGCAGCGCCGGGCGGTGCGAAAAGCTGTGCCCTGCGATCTCCAACCCTCATGCCCAGCGTGGAGATTTTTGGCATAAACCCCCTTTTGGGCGAGGCCTATGTCCAGCAGTGGGCTGAGATAGGCTGATGATGATGATGAAGGAAATGGTTTTATTAAATGTACTGGCAAGTAGGTGTATACTTGGTAGTTTAACTCTCCATTTTTATAAAGCAAGTGCACTTTAAAGTTAAGTAAGACGGAACATGGTCAGCTTTCAGATTACTGATTGCGATTTCAAAAAATTTATGGAAAATGGTGTTTATAATGTGGTATAGTATAAGATAACTGCAAAACTATATAATTAATTATGTGTCAATGATTAAGAATTAAACATTAAAAGTCTAATACTTCGTTCCTCGAAACACATAGTACTCAATATGTACATGTGTATGTCAATGCAAGTCTCATGAAATATGAGGGACGTAACGGTACGACTCACTCTGGATGTAAAGCAAAAGTGACATAAAAGAGTTCGGTTATAGAAAAAGCGCTAGTGAATAGCGGAAAAATATTAAAATATTACTTCGTGTAGTCTGTAGTGAAAATTTCATCAGTCGCATGTCCATTTTCCGTTCGATTAACAAAATTTTTCAGCTGAAACTGAACGAATTCACTTGATATTTATAGAAGAGGATAATCCGGAAAGTACAGCTAGTACACTTGGATTGTTGAAAATTGCAGCGAATTTCGACGGTGAAAATAATTTTTAAATATAGAATTCTTGGTAGTTTGAAAATTATGTGTCATAGTGTAATCCATAAGTTAACGAGAAACAAATGATCTATTATTGGATGTAGCATTTGAAATATAAGCGCAACATCACGCCCATAATCTCCGAAAGGGTAGGCAGAGGAGTGTTATACACTCCCACGTTTCAACAGTTACGTTTAAGTCCCACAATGGAATAGGTGGTGAGCCTATTGCCACACACCGGGCACACATCCAGACTCCGAGTCACTACTAGAAATTCTAAATTAGAAAAATCCAATATTTCCAACCCCGACGCGAAGCTGGTTAAGCGCTTTCCAAGCAGGCCACTCGAGATCATGATCAAAATTTCGAATACAGAACAAACGTATTTCGAACATATTTGCGTCGCCATCGCCATGCTATCATCAGGCATCATAATATTACCGTTAAAAACACATTGACCCGAACAGAGGTCAAGACGGTGCGGTTTTACTGGAAATTTTACTTGCTAACGCTCTGCTCACGATTTAAAGAACCGTAAGATGTGACATACATACATACATAATATATTTGAACAGATATACAGTACAATTGTTCGTGGAGGTAGGTGATTGGAAAACCTAACCTAACCATTTTGGCCAAATAGGGCAGATACAGACTGATGTGAGGGTTAGAAGTCTCCGAAGTCGGTGTGTGTTATATCATCACGTCAGGATTCCTTCGAGACAGGCAGAGGACACCGAGCGCGAAATATCTCTACGCTTACATAAGGCTGCATGAATACGTTAGTAAACCAATTCAGCCTGGTACTTTCCTTGAAAGCCTGGTACTTCCTTGGTAGCATCATTTTGACGTACAAAAAGTGTTCTTATGAACCAATTTTGAATAAATGAAATTTGAATTTGAGTTTGAATTTGAAAGCAAAAGGAAACAAGGAAGAACAGCACTGAGACTGAAGGATTGAAGGCCAAACGGAAGACAATCTCAATTTGTGTTTGATTACAATCACTTCTGTGTTTTGAAATAACTTTCTATACTATCTTTATCTGCAATCGGTAGCTATTGATAAAGACTATAAGAAATTTAAATTATTTTTACTTCAAATATGTTTATTAAAACTTCCACATACGATATATATGTACAATTCAATATTAGACTTAGTAGATTTGTCCTTCAAACGAAATGACCTTGGAACCGAAAAATTAATAATAACACTCAAAGTATAAAGACTAAAGACATGAATATTCTAATAAATTGACACGCGTGTCATTTGTATAACAAATGCTTTCATTCTGAAAAACACAGTACAATTCGAATTATCCGACACGATGCCACTATCGGAACCTGAGGCACGATATTATGATAGCTTTAAATCTAATTAAAGACATTACCAAATACGTATACTCATCTTGTTACGTCAGTTCGGTTTCTATAGATAATAAAATGCTTATTGCGTTAGTTGCTTAGGCGTTTGCTATTTACGTACACAAAAACATATACAAAAACTAGAAATCCCGACAGATGTCATCCTGTCCGGAAGAGCAGCACCACATGACAGGACCCACTCGAATATACACAAAAAACATTAAAATCGTCCATGCTGTTTAAAAGTTCAGTGGCCACCTACCGAGTCTTATCGTGTTTTCAAACCATCCAGGAATCCATTGAAGTATACACGGAAAATTTCATCCAAATCGGTTCAGCCGTTTATGAGGAGTTGTGACAAACACTCATAAGGAAGAATTAGATATATTACGATAATAACAGTAAAGTTCACAAATCACACGCGCCCAATTGGTCCCAAACTAGACAATTCTGGCGTATGGTAACCCAACGGGTGATAAACATACATAGATGTTTAGATTTCTAAATAAATACGTGTGCAGATAATCTTACATATAAATACAGGAACATACACATGCTAATTACAGAAATAGTTTTTCTTAGTCGGGTATCGCACCTGCGACCGGTGACTCAGCAGTTTGGAGTCGCTAATCACATGATAAGCAGATTAGTGTGTAAGCGTACAAACCTTAAAATAACAATTACACTCCAAAAAATCATAGAATCTCAATAGAATCGGTGTTTATGGATACAGGATTCAACATCCGATATCGTACGAACGGTATCGGATCATATGCAAACGTGTTGTCGCGCCAGAGACAGTAATTTGGCGGCACGTTTTGGAGACCTTGGGATTGGCTTCGCTTATAAATTCACAGCACACAATAGTCAAACAGCTTGACAAGGAACAATGAGAAATAAACTTTAGTAGCTCATATTATTCTACTGGCAAAGATCTTACATTGTATGTAGAACATGCAAAAGGTTAGTAAACCATCGCTTCAGGTCCTAACTATGTATATGTAACCTCACAGACCTGACCCTGACATGTTTCTTCTACGTACATCATTATCTCCATACATGATTAAAGATTATAATTAAATCGCTTTTAGATACAACATATCTGATGGCAATTTATTTTCTTATTACATCCTAGCTGAATAGCCTGAATACGCACTTGGCCAGCGTGGTGGACGATGGCCTTAACCCTCTCAATATGAGAGGAGACCCATATTTCAACAGTGAAATTACAATGGTTTCATTTTATTATTACTATTATATACCAGTTGATAGCGGTGACTTCGTATGTGACCATTTCCATATAAACAATATCAATGCCAGGGGTACGCAACCTATTTAATTAACCAACCAATTAAAATTTTAAAAATGTTTAGCGGGCCGCACATAAAGTAACATATATTAATAAGTTTCAACATTTTATTAATACGAATAATAAAATTGGAGTGTCTGTTTGTAATATTAAAATAGCAGCTTTTCATTAAATGCCTATGTATGTATACACACT
>DWDT01005646.1:0-10271 GCA_018245595.1 Microceris scylla
GTATGTGGTACCTACCACTGTCGTCACCTTTTAAGTACGATGATATCCTGTTAGATTTCTCAGTTCGAAAAGCGCGCGTAATCAATTCGGGTGCTACAATACCTATACCAAATATATACTAGCTGTGACGTTTATATCGGGGTATCAGTGAGTACCTACACGTCTTTATACGTTCGTAGCACACGCGACCCCGGGACCTTATCTACTATAGTATTAGCTTAAAGTTCGAAACCTCGAATTACAGTTTATGTAATATTTGTTGCATCGAAATTGCATTGTATATCGAGAGGTTCTGGGTTCAAATGCTGCGTCGGCTACTAATGAATTTTTCTAAATCAGATTTTCAAGTAAAAATTGCTAGTAGTGGCTCGGAGTCTGAATCTGTCAACGGTGTATGGCCATAGGCTCATTACCTATTCCATTATGGGAGGTAAACGTAACTGATGAAATGTGGAAGAGTTCTACACTCATCCGCCTACCCCTTCGGGAATTACAGGCGTGATCTTACGAAATATTTATATATAGATTAACATAATTGTCTCACTCCACAATTACAGTTCTAGGGGCGGAGTTAGTAGCACCGGGCAGAGCGGGACGCGATCTACTGTTGGACAGCATCGGCCCGGGCAGCCTCGGCTCTCCGCCGCCCAACGTGCCGCCAGAGCTCACCTGCATCAGCGAGGAGGGCGGCCTCGACCTCGACCTGGACCTCGACATACCAGAACATCTGCTGGAAGACCTGGATTGTGGGGGTGACTGTATCACTAGTTGTAATAAGGTAATAGATATTATATTTATTAGAACAACAATTGTGAAGTCGAGTTCGTTTCCCAAGTTTAGATTTCATAGAGATTAGGAACTTTTTTAAAGTATGTAACATACCGTGGCCAATTCAGAGACACCTGAGGTCCGCCGCAGTTTGTGTATAATAATGTCCAAAGCGATAGCGAAACATCTCTCGTGTAGACTAATTAACGTTTAAGATGTGACATGTAAAATGCTTTCAACTTATTTCGCAGGTGGAAAACTATTTAATGCTGAGTGAGTATGAAAACAACCTAATAGCTGAACTACCCAATTTGAACGAGCGTCGTGGTCGACGATGGTCTATCGTGGTGGCCAACTCTAATTCACCGCAAAGCTCCCCCGAAAACCCAAACTCTCCAGAGCACCACAAAAACTCTGTCAAGTGGAAGAAAAAGTGCCATAACCCTAATAACAGACTGATAACAGTGATCAACGAGGCGTCGTTATAAACTTGTAGTGAAATAAAGCTAAGACAATAAATAGCGAATAATTCGATTAGTGTACCTTTGACCTGTTTAACCTCATAATTTATTGCGTGTGTGTACAGTAGAGCATTTGTGTATTGTTTCCATTTAATTTATTAAATTATTATAAAAATTAATGGCTTTTACTGCTCATTGATATAAATGAAAACCCGGAAATAAAAGAAACATTTACAAGAAAGTAGTTAAATATATTATTAACATTTTATTGATTATTTATTAATAAAACTAGCGAATACTGCACCGAAAAATACAATTGGAACACAATACTTCTTTTGATTTTTATTGCCGTTGAGGAATAACAATATCCTCTAAGAACTGGGCGAAACAGCGCATCGCCTGCAGCAGCGCGGCCAACAGGATCGAGAGAGACAAACTCACCAGCTTCTGACTCTCGGATTTGACGATTTCGTTGTTCACAGGAACCAAACATTGGCTAGAATCTACGCTAAGAATGCTTGAATTATCACAATCATCGCTATACACATTTGTACCAACAACGCCACCCTTACAGCCCACGTGCGACGCACACACGTCGGCGACATCACATGCCAGGTCTATCACAATAAAATCTGTGTCAGCCAGCCGCCCGCCGGCCACGTTGTCGTTGCTCTCCGGCAACAAGAGTCTAGTCTCGTCGTCGTCCTCGACAATATTATTATTAGTAAAATCGCTAGAACAACTTGGAATTTCATTCCAGTACACAGCACATTGTTTCTCTTTACTTAGGCACTTATTCGTTACATCTTGTTCGTCTTTTAAACTGGAACTTACATTTATCATAACATCATTATCATTATTATTATTATTATTATAAGCACTTGTGCTGCACTTTAAGGAATCGTCGTTTTCGCCGGACGACATGCCGCTGTCATTGTCCACGATCATTCCTTCCTTACTTACTAATAAATTGTCATGCGAATGAGTATTATTATTTAAATTCGTTACTGCGGCTAAAGTAGTCTTGTCGAAGCTGCCGTATTTAAAAGGTTTCGAAGCTCTTTTCGTAGGTCGATCGCGTACCGTGCCCGCGGAGGGCACGGCCTCGGGTCAGGAATACTTGGCGCAGTTCATGTTCCCCTTTATGATTATAGAATTGGAAATTATCTCCTGCGCCCCGAATATAGTATTCACATCTTCGATAGACGCGTTGTTCAAGGAACAGGCGTCGTCGAGGAACATGTCTGACCGCAAGCCCTGAAACGTTCAAAATTTAATGCTGATTATACGACAATTGACACATTGAACGGCCGCGTGCATCAGATATGCAGCCTGTGCGGTGAGCACGTGGCACGAAGTCACCACAAAGTAAGATAATATATCGATGGCCGACAGCGCTATATCTACACCCGCGCAACCTCATGTATGTACATACAGCTACTTCTGCATTATTGAATTTCCTGTACTTCTTATAACATTACATAAAGGCATATCTTCTTCCCCCTAAAGAATAAGCAATATTATACTCCCACAATTTACCAGTTACATTATACTCTCCAGCATGGAATAGGGGAGAGCCTATTGCCAACAATTCTCATATTCATAATGATTATTAATTTAACACAAAGTCATGCAACATACATAAACACACAAAATAAATTCAATTTTTAGCATCATAGATATAAAAAATGTTACCTCAGAGAAATAGATGTAGTCCTTCTCAAAGGTAAGTATAAATATAGAGAACATGGGCGCCAACATGTAACTGCACAAGCTCGTAATGACGAAGCATATATAAACTCCACTAGAGCCACCTGGAAAATTATTAACTTCATTGCACTTTCATTACTTTCGGACGGGAAACGGTGAAAAATCGTGCATATGTGCACCTAGTAGATGGCCCCACATGACATGCACCCCACAAAAACAAATGACTGAAATGCACTAAGATAATAACTTCAACTAAACGTAAATGATAAAGTAGTAATATTTATTCAATCTTCTGTTCATTATAATGTTGATGACAATTGATAAGTTTCAGAAATGAACATTTATTTTGAAGTTATTGTATGAGATGTAATGTGTATTCAATAATTATAAATATATACATACATTACATTGCATACATTCAACTGTGCATACATAAAAATACATTAATTATCACATTTAAATTCACATACTAAGACTGACTTTAATTTCATGCCTACTTTAGCTTCCAAAATGTAACAATACAAGTGGTGAATAGCGTAACAAAACAATATAGGTCGCCTTGTACGTAAGTTAAGCATCAATTGAAAAATGTAACTATCTAAACCTTGTACAACATGATAAAATAGGGGGAAATCAGTATTTACCTTCTGGCAAGAAGGACGTAACAGTTCCAAATATTGCCATTACAACTAGGACGAGGAAGCTCACATTTGCAAGACATTGTCTAAGCACTAACACATTTTTCTCATAATATAATGTAGAAATATAAGTAGAAATGATGCACTGAAACATTAGGAAAAGCATGTGGTTGAAACGTAAACAATCACAAATATATGTACATAGATATGTAAGCGGTAAAATTCTTTAGCCAATTGTACATAGGAAGCTGTGGAATAGTAAATTGATAAAATTTTCTTATATTTATATAGGCTGAAGCTGGATGACATTTATAGACAGCACAAATAACTCAAACTGTGATGAAAGTGACAAGCTTATGCTTTGCCATTCACAAGGTAGCCAAATCATATCAGCAGCTGTGTCAAAAAACTAACCTGGACCCATAAATATAATGTTCCAAATCCATACATGAATATAGTTAATGCCATGAGGCAATGGTCATCCACCTGCATAACACAAAAGTTATTAACAAATGAAAGTAGGTACTGCTTGGCTTACAAAACAGTACTCAACAACATGTTTACATAACTCACACTACTTCACTTTGTAAGTACAAACAATTCATTTGCACTAAAATATCTTGAAACAAACTGACCCACATATACATGCATGTCTACACATAATGATCTCAATAATACAAATGAACACTTCAACTACAATGTTTTGACTGCATATAATATGTAGATTACTTACGATCCACACACCTCTTTGTTGTAATAAATAACATTTATTTTGTTTATTATACACTTAACATACATATTATTAAGGTTATTGGACATTTTTCTTCATTATAAGTTAAAATCAATTGAACCAATATAGTTATGTATTATGATAAAGGCGCTCAAAAAGTTAGTTACAATGCAGTGAAATAAAAATAAAACATATAAATAAAAATTGCATGTGACAAGCTGTATATCGAGCTCAGTGGCGTACCATTGGAGAGGCCTATGTCCAGCATTGGACGGGTGTAGGCTGATGATGACGATGATGAAATAAAAATCATACAATTATTTTTGTCAAAAACACAAAGAATGATGATTTTTTACTGAAATGCTGTGCTTCTAGTACCTAAACAGCCAACCAACCAGATTTCTCAATATAGTTCAGGAAACCCTTTTTGGACAAAATTATACTTCTACCCTTTAGCAGTTTTACCCATTTACAAAAAGTGCCTGAACACAATGAGGTCACCATAATGTGAGACAATGTTTTTCACGTGATGAAACCTACACCTACAAACTCATATTATTCAATTATATACTTGAGTAATTGTAACAGTTCAATACAAAAACATTACAATACAAAATATACAAACAAGCCACAAAGGAATTAAATATTGAAATAAACTTGGTTATTTTTAGTAACAAATAAATTATCTAAGGAAAAAATATAAAAAAGATGTAAACACTGCATATTTCTTACCTTGAATAGGAAGAGAAATATATATATGAGGAAGCCCAGTGATAAGAGAGTTGCGGCGATTGAAGCTATCCTATTTGCAGAAGAGGTCACATTTGGATTTAGTGTTAGTGAACTTAGCACATAAATTTGCTGGTATCGGTCATAGATGATTTTGCCAGCTGAAAAAAATTGTTAGACCACACTGAACATTCCAAACAATTTAAAATACATATGAATATCCCTCACATTGATAAAGTATTAATATATTAATTTTTAAAAACAATCAAATGTCTAAGAGGTAATCTATGCCTATGTGAAATAAAAACAATATTTTAACATTGACAATGTATCCGACAGAGCTGAGATCAAACATTAATATAAAAAATACCTGATGAATGAACTAACACCAGCCATGATCAGCACATACAAATGAATTGTTCAATTCTCATGAAGCTTTAGAAATGTTAAAAGAATTAATACTAAAATCATACTCATGGGATATAACCAAGTATCAGCAACTTGGTGGAATACCCACACTTAGGATATCCACAAACTAAATTGCTTTGAACTGTTTAAAGGCCGGCAGTTGTTCTAACCTTGTACATACACGAATAAACACACAAAGAAGAAACAAATCATTATATTCAAACATGCTCAATAGAAGAATGACCATTTAAGTACACACTTTTTATGATACACAGAACAGGAATTATATTAATGTAACATCACACCTGTAATCCCCGAAGAGGTAGGTAGAGTGTAGGAATGTAAGTGAGGAATTGTAAGCCAATAATATTTTATTTTGATAAAGATAATAATTTTATCATGATTAATATGTTAACATGGACCACCCTTGACAAGAGCTTTATTTATAAAATAATACAGCAACCATAAATATATAAATGTACATATCTTAGAATAAGGTATACATGTAAATTCCATGCATAGCCACAAAATTATTATTTCCTTGAATGCCAACAATACAAAATGTTGTCTTTATTAAACACGATATCTTGAATAATATGGTACATCATGGTACATCTCTTCTCACCTAGTACTCCACTGGCTACATACAAAAACGCGAGGCCAGTATCCAATGAACTTGTCTCTTTGACAATCTGGAGGCTTAAACTGAAATGGAAAGAAACATGTTGAAATTCCTCAAAAAAAAACGAAAGATGCTGAGCACGAAGTGAAAGTAAAGACGTTGCTATGCGGAGTTTTCTATAGTATACATTCGTTTGTGTATCTTTTTTTATTGTAGACAACATAAATAACAAATGTGATGGTTTTAGTCTCACCCTCTGTGTAGGTGATAACCATCCATTTAGCATAACAGCCGTTCTAAAGACAAGCAGCTACCTCGCAGCTGTTTACAACGCACACACTTATAAAATCTAATTCACTTATTATGATTTTCTTGAACATGCTTACCATAAAATGTACGTCGAAGATAACGCTATTAACGCACACTTAAAAATCAACATAGTAAACTTTTATATTGTCTAACAACTTAATTGTAAATTTTTTTACTTCCACTATTTGTAGCAGTTGCGGAATTTACACACAAATGACAAACTAACAGATACAAAATACTAGAAAACAGATACGTCAACGTCAATGTCATTTGCTGTATAATTATTATTCTTCAGTTCAGTGATCCACTGGACTGTGACAGGCAGTAGGCCGGTTGCGGCGCTCGCAAATAATTTATACAAGCGTGAGCATCTTCACAAAACGATGAAGCTGAGCAAATGCAGCCAGCAGCTCTATGTATAGATAAGAAAGAAATTTTCATCTTCAATTTAGTAACTTTCACCTTATCAAATGAGTATGTTTCTTTGGAATTATCCTCGAAATAGCTTTAACGTAAATTTTGTTGATTGGATTTAAATAAAGTGCATTACGTCGCTTTGTACAAGGAAATCTTGTGCATATTTTATAGTGTACTTTACTGTATATTATACTACTTTACAATATTTTATAGAGTGCTACGCCATGTAACGCCTGTTTTCTAATAGAAATTGTAAATTAGAGAAATCCAATGGTACCCGACCCGGGATTTGTACCCAAAACCTCTCAATCGGCAATCGCGCTTGCAACGAGGTAATCAAAGGAAAGAAAAATATAAATAGTAGTAAATAGATACGTTACTTCACGTAATGTCACGTCTGTAATCCCCGAAGAGGTACGCAGAAGAATACAGAACACTCCCACGTTTAACCGGTTACGTTTACGTGCTACTATGGAATAGATGGTGAGCATAATGCCATGCATCGGGC
This sequence comes from Microceris scylla, assembly GCA_018245595.1. Lineage (NCBI taxonomy): Eukaryota > Metazoa > Arthropoda > Insecta > Lepidoptera > Hesperiidae > Microceris > Microceris scylla. The sequence continues at coordinate 7,301 of DWDT01005646.1, forward strand.
ACGTATCCAGACTCCGAACCACTACTAGAAAGTCTAAATTAGTAAATGTTGTAGCGTTCGACCCGGGAATCGAACCGGGACCTCCAGATCGGCAGTCACACTTACAACCAACACGACCAACTAGGCAGTCAGATAAATACATAGATATTACATAAAATTAACTTCCCGGAAGGATAAATAGAAATTACAGGAAATTCACAAAACTCACTATATGTTATACATTTCAGCATGAAACAGGGAGAAGCTTATTGAAGAATATGTCAACGACTAGGGTTACAGGGAGAAATATTCTTATAAGTTTAACACGTTCACACCGGGGCCGATTTTCAAGTCTTTTTTGAGAGGCGGCGCTCGCGCTTCATTCGCTTCATCGTGCGGCGCGTGATTATTGCCTGTTCAGACGTGTCCGCGTTGTCCGTTTGTTCATAAATAAAAATATGAATTTGTTACTATTTAGAGAAGTTATTATTAATCACCTTTTGACCAGTGAACAAATATACAGTCATATACCGTCACCTATACATGTTCTTCAATCATATCGACTATCTTCGATACGTTTAATGTCCGTACTAATGACTGTCTTCGACATATGTATTTATAATATTGCACTATTATGATTATTTTAATAAACAAAAGTTATTTGTATAATAAATTATCACATACATACATATCTTCCCGCCAGGTCCCTTGCGGAGTGGGCAGAAAGCACAGATGATACGTTATTAATTATAATAATTAATAAAAATAAATGTTTTTAATGAATATACGTTAAATTTTCATTAGCTTAATTTTCAGCATGTAATAGTAAATATAGTAAAGTAATAATCCGCGCCGCCAGATGAGTCTAGTGCGGGACACCGGTAACCCGCTCCGCCAGATGGGAGAATTTAGTGCGGGCCACCGGTGGCTCGCGTCGGCGTGAACGTGTTAATAATCAGAATTAAAATATTTTTATAGAGTGTTCTGGTAGCCTAATAATTTTGGTTTCGTATTTTGACACAGATTAATATTATGATAATTATTTATACGTCTTAGTAGGATTGTACATTTAAGAACCTTTGCCTAATTCGTTATTTATATAAATTTAAAATAACAAAATACGCGCCCTTTTTAATGTCAAATAATGGATACAATAACATAATTCTCGCATTATATTGTTGTAGTTTCTTTCTGTTATGATTAGGAAGTTAAGTACAGAATTAAATATTGTTATGTCAGTTTAAAGTTTGAATACAAAATATTATTACACTTATATTACTTACATGAATCTTTATTATTCAAATATTAATTGCATTACGATCTGGAAGAATCAATCATTTCAAGTTGCCTATATCCCGTTAATTTTTTGCAATTCTCACGATGTCTTCTTTACAACCAATTCAAGCTTTAAATTTAGGTAAGACCATACATGAATTACGTATTATTTACTATTACCTATATATTTTAAAACTTCAATATGGGATATTAATATACATCTGGACGTCGGAATAATAGTGTTGTAAAGCAAAAGATATTGAAACAAACTTGGTCGAATCTTGAAGTGTTTCTTGTTATTCGACAGTCAATTTTTGAATTGTCTGTCTTCTATTTTAATTTGTGTTGTAATGTATATTATAGCAAACTACCACAGGCAATAGCTATGCTGAAACATCTAGCTTTGAGGGCGTTATCTGCACAATATAAACGTTGTGCTAATATGATCAATATGAAAGGTTTACCTTCACCAAGTTAATGGTCAGTAATCTTGAATCTAATAATATTGATAGCAGTACAAATTCTATGTAAAGACCTTCCAACAAGCTACAATATTAGTTCCTGTGAATTTATTTACTTAATTGTAAACATCTACATATAGCTCAGTTCTAAAATTGTAAATGATATATATAACTGAGCAGTTGAAAATGTTGGTTTTACATGCACTACATTTGCTTGAGGGTATTATGGACAATTTGACAATGAGACTTTAGCTATTATATGTGCTATAATTAAATTCCATCAGTTCCAAGGTCTTTGTTGTATCATTCTGGAAAATGAGCCTGATGTAGGTTTATTTAACCAAACTTGCTGTGCTAGCAACTTTGATCACAAGGGTTTGTTGGATTTTATGAAACCGAACTTTGGTCTCTCTCTCAGTTTCGACCTTAACCAAAACTTAAACATATTTAATATTTCCTTATCCAGAGGGCTAAGATATATGTAATAGTCTCCCAGGGTCTGTTTTTACAGAAACATGTATGGTTCTTAAAAGCATGGTTGAATAAGCTCTCTTCATAGGCATGTATTCTTAATGTAAGGATGGACCTGCACTTTCCGACAGGTCCAATCACAACCTGCGGCTGAGCGGCAAGACTAACCTCACATATTAAAAAGTACTGGTGATGTGTAATACAAATGCTATGCAGTAGTCCTTATCTTTGTCACCTTAAAATTTTCGGTTATTGGTTATTATGCTGATTCAGTGACACAAAGTGTGCATTTGCATTCAACATGAGAAGTCAGTGCTGTTATTATTATACTATTTTGTACCAGACGTCAGAATCTCAAGAAGGTGTAGGTTTGTCTGAAATATTTTTTAATTTGTGGGTTAGCGAAATGTTTATTAAGACTGTTTAACCTGTTTTTTGAAAAATAAATATATGTGGAATACTCTAAAATCATACATAATTAATTTTAGTACTAGTCAAAATAATGTCGATTTTTTCTGTTTCAGATTCTGTTCAGCAACAACATTTTATAAAGTACTACAATTCTCTACCTGAGGTAGGTAATAAAGTTAGGTCTTATTTAAAACTTGCGATAAACTGGTCACTGTTAGTTATAGTTCGCACATGGAAACAAAGGAAAGCTCTCTTTGCGCTTTTCTTGAAGAACCCCCTGTCATAATGCTCTGGAAAAACCTCGGATGGAAGCTCATTCCACATTTTGCAGGTGCGCGGCAAAAAGGATCGTGAAAACCGAACTGTGGATGACG
>DWDT01005647.1:0-10271 GCA_018245595.1 Microceris scylla
AAATACATGAAATTACTCATCAGTCCCTAACGGCACACTATCCTGTAGAAAGTAACAGTTACACTTGCACAAACATTTCTCTTGAGGTTTCCGTGACCCAGTTTCTGTTCATATATGTATGTATGTATAGGATTTTAAGCCGTCCTCCTAAAACATAAGGCAGGAATTAATATGATAATGTGAAGTAATTTGGCCAAATATGATGTATGGCAAAGGTCTCAAGTGCCGGAATGCAAATTTTTAGTTGTATTAGTAACCCACAGTGACGGTTTAAAATTTGGATTGAGTATAAAATTTGGTTTTAACAATGGAAACAAAGGAACGAACGAGGAAAATATACGAAATTCTAAATTTAATTTGGGGATAATAGGTAACGCATGTGCGATTGACTGCAGTTAAGGCTTGAGGCCTTTAAAAATGCATTGGATGTTAGGGAATCAGTCGAGTCGATTGTATAAAGACAATTCAATCGACAAATTGGTAAAGAACAATTTATAATACTACGTAATGAGCATTATTCGCAAAAATGTTAGCAAATTTAAACAGAAAGTATGATCTTTGAAATTTTGGATTTTTCCCGAGCATCTCGACCGGATGCTGTGTACATGTTGGAAATTATCACCAGTGTGCTAACAGTGAAAGGTCACGGCATTGTTGGCTCTGTTACTCACAATACAGTTAGAGTACGTATTGTCAATATTTTGCTAAGATATTTTTGACGGTGTTTATTTAACAGTAAAACGCTTTGTACAAAAATTCTATGGTGCATAATGAAGATTTTTTCATAAAAATTATCTTAAAATATGCGTTTTTATTTTTATTATCATTTTTATTTATATTTTTAAGGAGCATTATTATTACTCCCTTGGAATTTTAATTTAAGATAACATTTGTGTTCCATTTCACGTATTACGTCTATTTTCATATGAAGTTTGAAAATATATCGCACAATTTAGTCACATTTTTGTCCATGTGTGTAACATGTAACCATACATATAAATATATACGCTTATATGTATATAGCTTATATATATACATGATATGTAGGTATTACGATTTATTTCGTAAATAAACTCGAATTTTTATAAGGCTTCAATGTAAGCATCACAGTTATAAAATGTGCATTTTTTCTCAGTTTAATAAGTCGAAAAAAGTAATACAATTTGATATATGTATAATTCCTATTGTAACTAAACAAGTAATACTGGAAAGTTATGCTATATTTTAACTTTTGAGTACACGTTTTGTATAGAAAAGGAATCTTTAGCGGTGTTTTGATGACTATTTCATAATTCTCTATATCTTCGTCGCCGACACTACGAAAGTAGGGTAAGAGCGCATTTAAAATGAGAGGAATGCCTCGGGGTTTGTGGCAACAAAACAACGAAGTCTTTTAAAAGTATCAAACATTACTTTGTAAAATGTTGGTAAGAAGAATCTTTATTTAATTTCATCTACAGCACGGATCAATTTGCTAATGTAGCTATGTTCGTTTCATTTTATTTATATTGAAATAGGATTTACGAAGATGAATTCAGTGGTTGTGTTTTGATTAATAAGAACTTTCAGAAAAATAATTCTTTTCTTGTCAAAAACAACTTTCAATATACCGACGTTACTCCGAAGTCAGCTAATGGTGCTTATTCATACTATACAACGTTTAAGCATATTCTGACCTTGTTTTAATTGCTGCCAGGTGTGTTTCGCAAGAGGAAAATAAAGCTGTAGGTCATTAGGAGAGCTTTTAAAGTAATGTATGACGATTTTAACTTTTTCTACACTTTAAATGTTTACGTTCTTCGGATTATGCCAATAGCATAGAACTTAATGATGTATGTCGCTTTTGTTTTGTAAAATGTAATTATTTTTATATCGTCACGCCAAGACTGTTACGGGATAGGCAAAATGAGTAGTATTAGGATATAATATGTTATAAGTAATAAGAAAAATTAATAAATTGCATTTCAATTTTATGTAATCAATCCAGTCGAGAAAAATCTATGAGCTGGCCTCTCATCTAATCTCGATCTTAATGCGACGAATTGTTTAGATTGGAATTTTGGATACTATTAGATTTAATACTAAAAATTTTTAGTAGTGGCTCGGAGTCTGGATCTGTGGCCGGTACATGGCAATAAGTTCACTACTTATTCCCTTGTGGGACGTAAACGTAACTGGTGAAATGTGTAAGTGTTTTACATTACTCTGCCTATTCCTTCGGTGATAACAGGCGTTATGTTACGTATTTCTTATGCTTCGATCCGACAAAGAAAAATTATTTGGTTATAATATTTGTAAGAATAATAAATAAACCAAGATAGGTATACGATATATGTACATTTTCGGTGCTTATGTAGGTATGTAACAAGTCTTGTTAGTGGGCCTTAATTGCTTTGCTAATTGCGGTGTCATGTTTTCGTTGTGTTCAGTCAGTTTCAGGGATAGAATGTTACTGAAATTCACATGGAATGTCTCACCAATAAAGTATTGTTGCTTTTTACTTTAGGTCACAAGTCCGATAACGATCTACATAATTTTATATAATCGATAGAATTATTAACATTTATACGTTAATATAACGAATGCTTATTTGAAACTTTTTTAATGCACGTATAGTTAAAATTCAGTATCTATTAATTAATTAATATGAATATAATCTCACTGTGTTATATTCAAATTATTGACGTCTATGGTTTCATTGTCCGTTTAATTTCCCATTCATTCAGTAATTCTTCGTTCAATTACATGGAAACGTCAATTGTAGAGTATTGCGTGATAAAAAAGGAGTGACAAGTGGTCAAGTGGATATGTGTCTACTCCAACCAGCTTTCTCGTAAAAAAAATCAATATTTAGAAAATCCAGCATTACAATACCTTTCTGTAATATGCTGAACTAATAAAACGAAATGTACTCTCGTTCATTCGTTAACCTTGTTTCTTTCTATTGTTTTTATGGATTTCTAAATAACCATTATTTTATACAAAAATTTAACGGTTTTCACTATTGCATAGAGATCTTTAGTTGTTACATTTTTACTTCGTAAGGATTTTGATTTGTAAAATTCAATATCAATTTATGTATTCTGCGCCAAACTGAGATCTGAAGTTATTTAATAGAAATCAAGTTAAAAGCTTAAATGCTATGATTAAAATACAACCAGAATTTATTTTATATTCCAAGTGAAATGTTAGTATCAAATGTTTAACGGGACAGCGAGCGAGAAATTATATATTTTGTGCACATAATTAAAGATATATCGAACTAGATACTTTTATACATATTTATGTACATAGATTAAACTTAGATACATGTACATATAATACTAAAAGCATATAATATGTAGGGACTTTGACTAAACATCACACTTTTTCATAATAATCTTGTTTAATAAAAAGTTTTGTGTAAAAAGATTAGTATGTGAGATTTCTGAGCACGCACGATCGCCTCGGTGTTACCGAAGGTACACACTTACTACCTTTATTATTGTTAGAATATTAAAGCTGAATAAAACAGCGGTTCCCGTAGTTGAGAAAGCGGAATGCACGAATTGCTTCATTTAATACATATGTCTGTATGTATTTATTGCCCACATAACGTTCGTAAATGGGGGATCATCAAGTTGAATATAGGGTGCGCCCGGCGCGATTTAATGAAAAGTTGTAAAACCGGAAATTGGTTAATATCTAGAGTGCTCCCTAGAGTCTAATGCAATTAGCTATAAATACTAGATAGTTGCCTATTAACCTGGCTAGTCTGTGCGATTCACGGAAAATTAACCGGGTTCGTGCAAATTGACCCGGTCACAATTTCCTGGTGTGCTGAGTCTACTGATGTAACGATGAGTATTGGTTCATGGAATTAGATGTATGGAACTGTAATTGAAGATAGATGTTTAATGATAATTAAAATTTCCTTTTGTACACGCACAGATTTTATTGAGGGATACATTAGCTGTGACGCGACTTCGTCCGCATGGAATGATTGCAATTTATGGTTTTTAATTTTTTGAACGGAACTATAAAACTTTTTCTAAAATATATTACTATATCTAAAGTTACTCCTCATAATATCAGCTGTCTGCCAGTATAAGTCCCGTCAAAATCGCTTAAGCCGTTTCGGAGATTACCCGGATCGAACAGTCAAAAATTAAAAATGTCGCGTTTTTGTTATACGCACCGTATATAATTTCAAATGCATTCATTAAACAACTATTATTTTGATATTACAAACAGACACTTCGATTTTATTTATAATATGTATAGATGTCTGAATAAGTATGTGTCATGTACATAATATATAACCACTTCATGTTATGTAAAACGTTATTTAAATTGTATGAATGCTTGATGAAGTTTTTATTTATCATTTGCGTATGCCCTAGTACTTAATGTCAGAACATTTTGACCTTTTATAGATATCTCAAAATCTAGATCACCAAAGCTTTCTGCTGCATTAAATAATATCTCATTTATATTGATAATGTTTCTCAACACTGACCGTTTTTATCTCACTGTGCGGTTTTATAGGTAAATAAATTATTCAGATTTATAGTAACTTTTACGTTACGGTTTAATATGTCAAGGCTGTTTAGTAAATTAGTTTGTACACTCGAGAAATAATTAAATAAATTGATTTTGCAGCGTTTATATGATTTTGCAATATTATATGTAGTTTATAACATGGTCTTAAGTCGTTTTGCGTTTTCTTGGTTGTTGGAAAGCTACGCGAAAACGCGAATGTGAATGTCTGTCCGTCTGTTTGTTTGTATCGTTTTCAAGTCTAAACCGCTGCAGTTTTATTTGAAATTTAGTGCGAATATTACTACATGTTGTATTAATAATACTTTTTTAAAAATAACTCATAATTTTCTTTGGTAGTTGAAATAAAAGGTTTTTTTTTAACTCGTATGTTTATTAAGCACATAAATGAAAGTCAGGTGGTAAGTGGATGACTGGTGCTTAAACGGGAAGCCCATAGAAAAACTCGTCCCCGGCGGCGTGTTGGCGTGCACGACACAGTTAGGCTTCGTTTCAGTTCATTAGCTAACTGGGACTAAATTGGATTATTTTGTATCTGTACCTATGTTCGTTATAGTGTATACGTTAGATTTTTATATCTTACGATAGGCTAACGTTTGGCCGCGATCCCGCTCGATGGAAAGGGCATATGCGTGCTGAGATGTCAGGTTGCTGTGTTATTTAATAGCGTAATAATCGTTATCGTAATAATCGTTATTGTAATAATCGTTAACATAATAATCGTTAACTAATGATATGTAGTAAAAGAAGGTCGAGTCATTTAAAATCCTATAATTCCTTTAATCGACGAGCACGCTGACACGACATTTAACATTATTAGGTAATGGATATAGAAGAGGTGGAAATCTGCGAGGGACGTAGCAAGAGGAAATGTTTAAACTCTACCTACCCCTATGTAAAATAGGCGCAAATTGGCCCTAAAATGACGCAGTTATAAAACAAGATAGCTATTGACACGTATTGTTAAAAAAAAATTATAGTTATAAAACACTGAGGTAGTAATAATTACACATAGGTAGGTACTATATGGTGCATATTAGATTCGTTATATGATGTATCGAGCTCCTGGGTATATCCGTTGATGCGCTTGTCAGATTAGCAGCGAGTCCGGGGAAAGTGATCACGCAGTGTTATAAGGGTCAGTTGGTGCATTTCGTATGCATTCGATGTCACATTAGCCGTTTATTGCAGCTCACTTTCACTTCAACGATGAGTACTAGTTCATGTGTTAAATAATATAAAATTGACGTTTTTGTAGGTGGGTAAATAAATGCAATATTGTTTTCAAGAATTTCCTTGGTTGTTATGGGAGTCAGAAATTTCCGAAATCTGAAGTACATAAAGAACCCGAACCGAATTTATTAAAAGAGGGGCAAATATAGAAGAAGCACGTCTTATATTTATTATACATAGAGTTATTAACTACATGATGTCTACTTCGTTAGGGATCTGGTGTGACGATGTCATGATTCATATATTTTTTGCGTGCGTGTACGAAAAGTGTTATGAATGTTAGCAAAGTACATCAGGTTTTTAGTGTACAGATATTTGGTACTTTACATCCTCTGCCTATCCCATAAGGGACCTGGCGTAAAAAAACGATAATAATTTCGTGAAATGTATCCGTTCAAAGATATTGTTACCGACCGCAACATTGTCTTTCCGTCTATTATTTAGCGAAATGTTAAACTGGCGTTGTATGAAATGAGGCAAGTTCTAACGTTATGAACTGTTTCATGTGTTTTATTTAACAATAATATATTTTGATTAACAATATTCTTTCTCGTGCTTGACTTTTATTATTGAAGGTTTCTCGTACTTTTTATGTAAACTGATACCTTGAGCTATTTTTATAGCACACTAACATAACGTGCAAATTACTATGAAAATAAATACATAATTCACTTATACGATAGTTCTAGGACCAAACATACATGCACATACTCGTATTTGAAATGTAAAATTCAATGAAATACATACGTCAATGAACCGATAACAACATTTTTATGTAAATAAATAATTAATTTAATTACGTATGTAAACTATATTATATATTTGCACAAATTTAAATATCAGATTGTCATGCATATATGCAAAAGAGTTTCTAAAAATAATTATTATTGTGACAGTAAGAGTATCCAAAGGTAAAATTCGATTTACATTTAAATGTAATGTTGTAGTAAAAGTAATTTGATATAATCAAATAAATAAATGATTATCTATGTCTATTATAATATTTATGAGTGTTTTCGTAATCCATTTATAGCTCATACATGTTTGGCGTTTTAAACGTTTGCCTTTGACTTTATAGAATAGAGATAGACTTTATATAGAACGGACTTTATTGATATGTGCTAAAGTGCTACTTAAAATTCTATCTTCTAGTTTAAATTTTTATAGCTCATAAACGTTTGGCGTTTTAAACGTTTGCCTTTGACTTTATGGACTAGAGATAGACTTTATATAGAACGGACTTTATTGATATGTGCTAAAGTCCTACTTAAAATGCTATCTTCTAGTTTAAATTTTTTCTACTCTATTCTATATATTCTATATCTTCATTTCTATTTCAAATACGACAAAATCTACTTTATATGAAATGATCCTGAACTTTTTAAAACGCGCGAAATTAAAAGTGAACGATTCAAATTGCCTAATGTGTAGTGGCTGTTATACTGAATAATTTGCATAGTGCCATATACGATACTGTACATAATGTTCTCTGCTCCAGTAATGACTGCTTTCTTTACGGCGACTAAAATAACGTGTTAAAATCATAGCGTGGGACTTGCAAATAAATTCAAAATTTATTTCATGTTTTACAAAAAAGTTTGCTACTTTTAAAAATTAGTATATTAATATATTTCCTTAAAGAATCGTGTAGGCTACTTGTACGCAAATGTTGAACGCTGCTGCTAATTTTTTTTTAGTTTCTACTTACTATTTTATAAGGTCAAGTTTATTTTTCACTGAGCAAGTAGCTAGTGAGTTTGGGAAATCTAGTCTTCCTTAGAACATTCAGTGATTTATAGAAAATGTAGGTCAAACGTGTCCTATCTGGAGCAAAAGGGATCGGGTGACTTGCTGTGTTAAGAAGAATTGGTATTATATGAGGTTTACTTAGAGCATGGTCAGGAAAAAATACAATATGGAATTTTAGGAGACACAACAGTTACTGTACAACTTCTACGAAAAAGATGAGCAAGTCTGATCACGGAACTGCCGATTGGAAAGTCGATTATTACGAAATATTATTATTGATAAGTTTGGCTATTACAAAATACATAGAATAATTTTAGATTCTAATAGAGGAGTTCATACATAAAACTGTTTTAAATTTTCTGTGGACATAAACAAGATTTGTTACGTTTGTTACGTATGTATGTATACCTATATGTTGCAGATCGTGCGCACTGACTAATCAAATAAACTATGTCGAACGACGATGCTGACCCCTTATATGGAAATATTACTGAATCTGCGACATATATATTCTAAAATACACATGCATGTACATACATACATATGAAAGCTATATCAGAATATTGAAAATTATTAAAAGCGACTGAAATTCATTTCAATCTTATTTATTTAAGATAGAACGTCCTTTAGTGAAATTATAATCGCACATTAGCATACCCTTACCTTGGAAGTTGTGGAGTTTGAAAACTTTCCTCGCCATATTTATAAAGGTTTGACAACTTTAAGGAAACAGCTGGATGCTGGATTCAAAAGGCCTATTACTTCGTGGAGTTCCTTCGATTGGTGAAGCGGCTCAGGTTGGGGGAGGTCGATGTGTAGGAGTAGCTTCATTAAGTCTTTTTTGTTTTAGGATGACGACGACGAAGATGACACCGAGACCTGTATCAGTCCAGAAACATGTGCTCCGCAGCCGTTCCCAAGGCACATAGCTCCACAGCAACAAGCACCAAAACCGTGGAAGAGAACTGGTAAGTGAGAATTTATAATTTTTGCCGTGGCTATAATAATTTTGAATTGGAGTATCTCACGCCCAGCTGGTAACAGGCTCACTTAAAAAACGCTTTGGGTTGCCATGACAAGGATTTAAATCTGGATTTTGGATCGCAAGTACCGTTCGTGCAACCGTGTGGTTACTCGTATTAGATGCCGTGTAAAAAATGTATTATGCACCATACTTACTATATTATATGTGGTATTGTGTGTTGTGTACATATATGTTTACATAACTATGTGGACTTCCGAATTAAACAAATTTCTCAAATTGGGTTATTAAAACTGTTTATGAGTTATAATTAAAATTATCCCCATTGAGAGTAATGATAGTGTTTCCTGATTTGTGATTAAGACGGTATGTGTTCGATGCCCGTTATACGTACAGATTTGCTTTTAAACAGATCCTGCTCAGTGGAGATTTGATGTTAGGTCGGTAAAATTTGTTGGTTTTTTTATTGATTGTTAGTAGTAAATGATTGTATTGCATAGTAAGTAAGTAATTGGGAAGCGTAAAGGCGTCGTAACACTTAGGTGTAACTGCATCGTGAGTAGGTAAAGCACTGCACACTAACCGGGTCTGTGCCCGCAGGGGAGACACCGCGGGCGCCGCCGCGCACCCGCATCTCGCACGACGAGTACCACCAGTTTTGCGACGAGACCCTCGAATGTATGACCGCATGTCTGATAGTTGCATGACGTCACTGCTTTGACATTTCTATGCCTTTACGCTAGATGCATCAGCGTAAGCTCATTAATAAAGTATATAGACATAATCTCGAAACGATTAGAAATTATAGAATTTATTTTACTGTTATTCCAGCTTTCGAAAAATAAGTTTTGAACAACACACACAGGTGTTTCAAAAATTTGCTAAATGCATCTAGTGGTTCAACTGCGTACTTTTGCCATGTTTTTTTCTAAGCTCATATAATTGCTTAATATTTTATTAAATATCTAAAAAAAGAAAATAACACGCTTAATCACAATAAAACCATTAGAACTAAACATTAATGATATGAAACTATTTCGTAATCATAAGGAGATTGAAAGTTTTCATAATCTATGTTACTACAGTTATATGCGGAAAGAATTATAAGTATGTATTATTTATTCGTTGACCGGATAGTCAACAACTGGGTCTGTTACCCTAGTATTTTTTTAAGGACCGTCATTGGTATACACCAAATGAATAAATTAGAACAAATCGTGACAGATAACCAAACTCGTTAATAAAAAGATAATATTGAGTTAAAAACTATTTTTAATACAAATAATTATTTTTATATTTTTAACTATGGCACAAAATAAATATAATTATTCGATTAATATTAAGCGATTTTGCGTACTATAACACATATTGTGTTGATTTTATATTGTTTTTTTATACCATAATTACGATCGCAACAAACGATCTATCTAGATAAACAGATCTGGTCAATCTCCTTAGTGGCGACCGTAAATGGAAAAACTTCAAAGTACTCTGGCATAGAACGGCATATTTTTAATTAGTTTCGATTATTATTCACATACTGAAAGAAGTAAGTAGTTCAAAAGTTTCACAAATGTTAAAAGACTCAACAGGTGACATCGGTACGTACAAAAGGTGACTAACGTAACGTGACATATTTCCCCGAAGGGGTAGGCGGAGGAATGCAGTTCAGTTTGGCTGCAATCTCACCTTCTTCTTCTTCTTAGCGTGTCGATGACAAACACATTTTGTAATAAGTCGCTAAATGCTTTTAGCCCAGAATTTTGCC